>APFE030478952.1:67950-88832 GCA_000404065.3 Pinus taeda
ATTAATGAATTGAAACATGTTTAGAGAGAAATAGGTTTGCTTGTTCTCTTTGTTGCTAGATATCATTAGATACTAGGGAGATCGGTCTTGTCCGCAAGAACGATTTATCCGGCCAACAGGTGGAGAAAGGACTGTGTACCCAAATTCCAATTCCAGCGCCATCATTTCCCACTGCTCCATCGAAATCCATGGTCCACAAACCTTCTTCCTCTTCTTGTAAGTGCTGGAAATCTGTTTGTTGTGCTTTGTCTACTTGTTGTCCATTACTTTCAGCTGATCGCTCAACGGTGTTCCACTGTTCTTGTTCCTCTTTCTTTAAAACTCCTCTAAAATTTTCTGTTATTTCCAAAATATCATCTGCTTCTACTAACTGACTATCGATATCATTGAAACTATCATAATACAAAACAAAAGACTCTAAATCTGTATGTACATAATTAATCGGATGATTTATTGGTTTCTCCTTGCTTGTAATCACATATTTCATTTTTTGTTCCCAATACAATTTCCTCATTTGGCCAAACACCGGAATTGTTGCATAGGAGAAATCTAGTTGCAGTGTCCCTTTCAATTTCGCTACCCAAGACCTGGAAAGAAGCATGCAAAACCTGGGAGGAATATCTGCTACAACAACATCCATCAAAACATTCTTCATTGGGAGTCGATCCAGACTCACAACCAAGTCTTTGATGAGCCCGATACATCTTACTCTGCTGGAATCAAATGAATAGAGATCATGGTATTGCCGAGTGACATCTAGACCCAGCTTATCCATGATAGCCTTGAGCATGAGATTGTGAGAAGCTCCGGAATCGAACATGACATTATGTAACACAAAATCATGCAATCTTAAACTGATATAAAAAGGTGGCACATCACTATCAGGAGACTCACCATTTGATGTTGGCCCAAAAATCATTTCGGGTTGATCATCTTCGACATTCACCATGTCGGACATTGGGTGAAAAATCAAAATTTTAGATACTTGACTCTTATAACTGTTGTTCCTCATTATTTTGGTCAAAGGAATGGATACTTTCAATTTAGAAATTTCATTCTCTAAATTAAAAGCGGGAATCTTTTCTACCTCTTTGACTGGGATTTCTTTCCTTTCCTTTTCTTTCGATGCAACTGGCTGGCTTGATTGTTTTGTTGATGATAATTTGCTACCATCCAGATCAACCGCCTCCTTTCCTTTCCTTTGTGCAACTGATGAATCATTCTTTGATGTCTCAACGTCCTTCCTCTTCTGAATTGATTTAAACGGCACATCTCTATTTCTAAGTGAATATCGTTGCTGCTGAGTGGACAGAGCATTCATATAGCCTCTTTGGTACTCATCTGATTCTTCCTCCAAAATGGTTTCATTTGCTAGAATGAAATCTGCATCTTTGTGTACAGTCGAGCTTTCTGCATACTCCTCATCCTCAGTGAGGTAAATAGGCAAATCATCAGAAGTAAAGAGGTGGTTTTCTTCACCTATTACATTCTTGTCCTCATTTGACTCCGGTCCATGCACGAAATTTTGTTGCAAAGGTGGTTGTACTGGCTGTTGTGCTATCTGCTCTTGGGCTCACTGATCTCTCTGCCTTATTCTATATTGTGGCTGTTGCTGGCCACGGAAGTTAGGATTTCTAACTTGTGGCTCCAGTTTGTCAAGTTTCACCCTTTCAAGCATCTGCTCCAACTTCCTGAGTAGTTGATCTACCGAGGATGGTTCTTCTTTTACGGTGACTTTCTTCTCTGCCTTTGCTCTAGCTCTCTTGGTCAACAGATTTGCTTCGACGCTGACCGCTATCTTTTGCATGTCTTCCATTGTGGCCGGTTCTCTCTCTCTTAATTGATAAGCCATGTCAGCATCAAAACCATATGGGAAATTCACCATGGCTAGCCCCACAGGTGGCCTTAGATGATCGAGAATTTCATTATAAACATAATTGAATCTAATGCAGTAGTCTTGGACCGACTCACCAGCGTTTCGTTTGATTTGCTCATATTCAGCCAGAATTTGAAGAGGATTCTTTTTCACTTCCCAGCTGTTTAAAAATTTTCTTTGTAGGTCGGCCAAGGTAGCGATACGTGCATTCGGAAAACCTCTGAACCATTTCCTCACTTCACCTGCAAATGTCTATACAAAGAGTCTCATTGCCACATTCTCTGCATAGATCTCGTGAAGTTCATAGAAATCTGCCATTCTGTCCACATGTTGTTGAGCGGTAATACTATTAGGAGTGCCATCAAAAAACAAGATTTTGCTTTGATAGTCTGCGGGCATATCATCTAAAACTTGAGGCAGAACAAGGGGTGCAAAACGGGCAGCCATCACTCTTGGTGGGTTTGGCCTTGGAGGTGTTGGAGGAGAGTGCACAGTCTATAGGGGACTAGCAATTGGAGTTTGAAGCTATGCTACAATGTAATTATCAATTGAACGATTAGCCCTTTCCATTTCCAAGTCTACGAGAAACTGCGGATTGGGGACAGTAGAGTCAACCGCCATTTCGCATTTGGTCTCGAACAATGATATTTTGAACTACTCATCAAAATCTAGCTCTTCAAGATACTCAAAAATGTCAAGGCATGAATGGGATTTGAACACGGGAGATATAGAGCTCTCTTGACGACGAATTCTTGGAATCAAATTGGGATTTTCGTAGATGTGCAGAGGATCTGGATCTGGATTAGCTTTGGTATATCTTCTAGAAGCCAACATGCTATTAAGAAAAATCAAAGGACACAACCAACTCACTCAGCCTATCAAATTCTAAACTTATCATCCGGAAGCTTAGAATTATGAAGAAGGGGAGTAATTTTGTCCCCAGCGAAGTCGCCACTATGTTAGAGCCTAAATCCACCTTAGGCTGAAGGAAGGCAAAATTCAGGGTAACCACAAACCACACTCAGTCTAGTAGCTAGCCCTACCAGAACAGGAGAGGGATCTCTCTGGGTCACACTCAGTGAATAAATAAATGATATGGTCTGAGGTGACTTACAGTGAATATTGATTTTAGGCTAGTAAATAGATATGGAAACAAGAAGCAAATTTTGATAAATGACTGAGTTTCTGGGATGGTATGGGACCAACGAACACTAATGAGCAGAGAATTTAACACAAAGGCACAGATTACTTCGTGCGCCAAGACAAGCAGAAAGCCTAGAAATTAAATTTGAAATAGTGCAGAATGGAAAGATTGTTTAGGAAGGTGAAAAGGGCATAAACACATGAATCCTTTTCAACAGAAGAAGAACACATAACGTGAAACTTTCCCACAGGCAGAGCAATAAAACATGAATTCTTACCTTATCTTACTTAGAAAATTTCATTGGAAATGAATATGAATGAACTGTGAAACATAACGAAATACATATGAACATAAAGAGAACACATTTGCTACAATCACACCACATGATCTCATGAACCAGAGCCGTTTCCTTTCATTAATTCTCTGTCAAAATATACAATGAAGAACTGAGTTTCTCTCCCACAGTCTCCCAGAAATTACAACCAACCAACCATTTGCAAATGGTTTGCATACAATAAATAGACTATGCCATGAGGAAATAGAACGGCCAAGAGTTGGGGAGTTTTTTGAATCATTACAAAGTGGAAGTGGAAAGCCAACCATTAGTTATAGGTGCAGCGTTACAAGAATGACAAATGGCTTGGGTGACTGCTCGCCTTCCTTTGCCACTTGGATAGAACCCAACCTTTAGTGGAAATACTTTAAATTTTGCCTTAGGTGCCGAAAAAAGTGTAGTGTAGATGAACGGGCCCACTTGGAGTAAGTCGTGAATCGAAATGTCGTGAAGCGGAAGCGATTTTGGCCTTTTTTTTATATGTGCCGCGCCCAAATCTATATGTGTCGCGCCACTTTGGAGGTTGTTTTGGGGTACCTAAGGGAGTCCAAATTGTGCCCAAGTGTGCTTGTTAGAAAGCCCGGCCTATCTATTTTCCAACCCAAGTGGAATTTCTGAATTTGGTGCTCATTTTCCCCTCCAGATATTCATTCTCCCAAGATTGCTTCCTATGTCTCAAAATAGGGGCAGAGAGGTCATTTTTTGAGTGTTTTTGACCTCCTAGGGACTCAAATCATGCCCAAATTTCTTGTCCATGCACCAGCAGACATGATTTTTCATGCTGAATCCAAAAATGCAAGCCATTTGTGATTTTGAGCTCCCAATCCTAAGCGCCGCACCAGTGGCACAGCGCACAGGGAGAAAAACCCTGTGTTGTGACCAAAATTTTGTCATGTGACCAAAATTGCCCCAACTTTCTTGAAATTTGGGCTGGAGATCCTCTATGAGGTGTTATGCTGTGCTATAGAGGCTTCAGCTAAGATTCGGCGCTGATCTTGCTCTTTTTCCTCTTTTGCCTCTTTGTCGCTTTGCTCAATTTTGCCTTCAAACTCCTTATCCAAGCCTTTGAACTCATGTTCTGTGCCCTGTAGTGATAAACCATCTACCTCAATATGGTTTTGTCCTTGTCGGCCTTCTCTAACAATCTCTCCAGGTGGATGTTGATACGCTCGATCCAAGACTCTCAATCATTGTTGATCTCTTGCTCTAATGGAGTGAGCTCAATCCTCCTATGTTGGATAGCTTGGCGATTCTCACGGATGCTTTGCAGCTCCATGATCACATGCTGGTCCTCAAGTTGTTTGTTCCTCTGCTCCAAATACCTGATAATCCACTTGGCCCTCTCCAAATTGAGTGACAAGTCTTGGATCTCCATTTTCTGCTCCTAGATGGTCCTCCTATGTTTGGCACTCTCCACATCTACATCATCATCGTGAATGAGGATGAAGTCGGCCTCTTGTTCACCTGATGGCCCCTCGACATGCATGGGCCTCTTGCCCTTGTCCTATACCTATGTTTCTGATTTTGCAAGTGAGGCCCCTTCCACCCCGAGTGGAGATAACACTCGCTTTACTGCTGCAAACAAATGTCTACTGCCTCTCTGATAAGTGATGAATACTGACGTAGTAGTGGTCTCATGGTGCTCATACTGATGGGAAGGACCACCTATCTCATGTTCACCCTCTGATAATACCTGTGAAGTGTTGAAGAGGTCACGGGAGATGAATTCATCCCAAGTGATGCCCTGTAATCCCAACTGATGATCCACCAAAATCTTAATTAGAGCAAAGTGATAAACAATATTAAGTTGCTACTGAGGGGTCTTGTGCTGCATGAAGGTGTTCATCCTCTCTATGTTCCTGCAAATGAAATATGGGATGTTCATCATCTGTACCCTAGTAAAGTGCATGAGCAACCTAATGTGATAGGCATATAGACAAGAGAACCTCCCCTCACAGCTGAAGTACTTCATGATCAACTTCATGAGTGGAGCATATTCATCTTTCAAATATCTGAATGGAAAAACTCTTTGGAGCTGCCTCAAGAAACTGGCCTTAATGTAAGGCTCATAATGCTGCCGATCCACCTTCTATTTCTTGTGCCACTGTTCTCCAACATTTGGTATGCCGGTTGCTAATGATACAGTTTCGGATGTCAGTGTGAAGGTTACACCAGCCAAGATAGAGTGACCTCCATGTAAGTGAAGCACAAAAAGACGGGCCAACTCATGATGAACTCAAACATTATCCACCCTTTGAAAAAACTCAAAACATGATAGATGCTGGATTATGACATAGCAAGAGGGCAGGTCTGCAATTCTGTGAGGGTAACTGGCTCATCCCTAACATGTTTGCCACTTTTGTGATGTCTCCGAGGAGCCTGTTCTTCCGAGGATGAATCACTTTAGGTCTCCATCTCATACTTTGATGAATGCTCAGATGTGATGACTGTCATATGTGTACTGTGTTTGGACTGCCCTTTGATGATGGTATGAAACTAGGTGTTGTTGTGATATCTGCCACCAAGGGGAACAATGAAAAAGGGAGTGTTAGGAAGGGGAATAATATGATGGGAATAGGGGTTATGGGGGGAAATTTTGTTCAGGGATATGTAGGAGGGTTTGGGGATTTTATAGGGTAGGTTTTTGGGGTTTACATTAACCAATGAGTGGGGGGATATGTAATAGGGGTTTAGTAATGTTTTAGGGTAGGGAAAATAGGGGAACAATGGGATAGGGGGGGAAGGGAACAATGGAAAGAAGTGAAAAAATGAGAGGTGAAAGAGGAGATTTGGAATCAACACAACAAGTTTTCAACCCTAGAGCAATGGCTTTGATGTTGTCAAGAGGTAGGGTTTAGGAATTTTTTATTGCAATTATACATAGCCATGAACCACCATATGTTCACAAAATTTGATGAGCAAGCCAAGATATAGACCCTACCTATCGATTTGAAGGGTTTCAAAGAGATTTGTTGCAGGTTTGGCACAAATTCGGGCCTTTGTGGGTGTGCGCTGCGCAGCAAACCCAGTGCGTCGCGCTCGGTATATGCGTCGCGCCCATGTTAACTTTACACTGCGAGGTCGCGCTCTGTGCACCACGCTCTTTATATGCGCCGTGCCCCTCTGTGTGTGCGCCGCACTCCTGAAAACGACTCCAAACTCACTCCAAACGCATGCTTGCACTCTCACACTCACTTTTACAATGTTTCTCTCTTCCTTGGTGTTCACAATGACTTTGTTTCTTGTGGAAATCCTTTATAAAGGCATTGGGAGTCATGGGTTTGATTTTTGCTTCTCCAAAACCCATTTTGCTAATGTTTTGTTTTGACACTTTTCATTGATTTAATGCAACACTGAATTTCACTTTTCCCTTTGAATTTTTAGCTAGAATGATGAAATTTTTGGCATTTCTTGCAGGGGTCGCATGACATGGCATTCCACCAAGGAAACCATAACTGTGCTTGAAGAAATCAACTGGAGACCTTTTTTTGAAAATTATCACAAATGACACATTGTTTGACTTTTCTTCAAAATAGAGTTTTGAAGAACAGTCGTAATCTGTCAATATGACGATGAAAAGCTTTGAATCATAACTTTGTAAGGGCCTCCCCCTGTCCTGCATGGATTTATTGGACATGGTTGAAGACCAAATTGACTAATCCCTAGACCTAATGACTGAAAATTACTCTCGTCCATTAAAAGATCAAACATTAACTGTCATGGACTTTAGTGAACATTAACAAAATACCTAAGCCAGCAGGTGTCAGACATGAGGGGAAATGACTAGAATGACCTTTTCCGTCAGATTATGGCATGCCCCTAGTGGAATGCAGCTGAGTGAATGGAGTGGGACTCCTAAAAATGAAATGCATAAAGAGTTTTTATCTCTGACGGAGGACTGACAAGACCGACTCTAACACAACATATTGCCCCCTAAAGTGCAAAGTCTATAATATATGAGGATAGATTTTGTCATCTAAGAAGAGTGAAATACTTTATCATTTCAAGGATCTTCCTATAGACACCCCAGTCGGAACCTGTAAAAACCTTCAATGCAAAATATATATATATGAACATGTCATCGCTGAGGTAGGCATTCCCATACGCAGATCAAAACTGACTAGAAAACTATCTAAACTAATCTGATACAGGAATGATTTTGTAATACATCACAAGTATAGACATATGTAGACACAGTATGGATGCAACCATCTATTAATGAATAGTCTATTGTATAATGAATAACAAAATTCTTCGTTGCCTGGATGGTGGAAACTAGATCCAGGGTCTTGATATCTGCTTCCCGAAATAGTACGATTCTATCCATGTGAATGAATGTGTCGAAGTCGAACATGGTAGAAACCACTTGATTACCAGTTAATGATGTGAATTGTTAACAAGTGTGAGAGAAACCACCAGTAATGTCAATGGCCCTCAAAGTACTCAGTACAATCCATGAAATGTGAATAAATGAGTTGATGTCGAGCACGTCACAGAATCCTTTGATCGAAGGTCAATGATGCAACCTATCATCAAAGGAGAGAAACCTGCCATTAGGGCATGTAGATTCCAAGGTACTGACGATTTCTAGATCATCTTTCTAGATAATGAGTTGGAGTCGATAGAAAGCGATCCGTCATAGTCAAGCCCACAACACGAAATCATAGATCAAGTTTTGAAGAAATATATTTGGCAAGGACTAACTCAGGGATGGTCAAGATGGATGACAGATATTTTGCAACTGAATGGTTTATTTGAACTGACCTCTTGAACACATAACAACACTACAGATGGTTTGGTGACAATTGACCCAAAGCTAATACCCAGAAACCATCTGAAGACTTTCAATATGGTTTGATTAACTATTAGGCTAAGGATTTCCCAACCCAGGTGAACAAAAAGTGTCATGTTCAAGAGTGGTTAACTGCTTTTCTAAACACAAAGTATAGCAAATAGGTTTATTTTTCTCTCTTTCCCCCACCATTTTTGGCAAGTACCTCTTTATTTTTGACAAGCTTGAAGAGGATAGCATTTGCTTGATTATAAGATCATCCTTTGGATGAGTCCAACTTAGTTTAAAATTCGAACCCTAAGAAGGAGTGGTTTGTTCCTGTTTAAAATTGAATAGGTTTTTTACTGTTGAATTTTAACGAGTCCAGTATAGGAAAAACTCCATGTTTTTCAATTTTAGGGAGTCAGAAGATAAACTTAAGAAAACTCCATGGTTGTCCTTTTTCGTAAATTTGTATCCCCCAAGCCCGAAAAAGTATAAAATGATACTTGAGAGAACTGCTTGACCATTACGATCAAGGGGTACTTTTCATAATTAGTGCCTTCAATCTGAAAAAGTAAAAAAGTGATCGAAAATATGTTGTTTTATAACCAATATCGAACTTGAAATGACAAAAGTCTGGCAATCTTTTCATGTTTATATGGTCAGAAAAGAGTTGTAAGTGGACTGTCATTTTAATTTTGTTTTAACGATTTTAAAAAGAAAAAACTCGGCAATCTTTTCATATTTTACGATTCAGAAAAGAGCTTAAAGAGGACTCCTATGTTTTGCTTTTTCGTAAATTTTGGAAAAGTCCGAAAAAGTGAAAAAGTATGCTCTTTGTTGAAAATGATCAATTCTTTCTTAAAATCCAACATGCTGCACAAAAACTCAAAACATTACTCATACCTGTTTAAAAAATGCATCAAAATTTACCTTTTTAAAGTGGAAAATAGACAAATTAAAAATTCATTTATTCAAAAAAGCTTATAAAAAGGGCTTTTGTAAACTCATTTTTACCATTTGACTTCAGAGTGAGAAAGAAGAGCTTTTGGGTAAGAAACTTCCTATGAAGATTGCAGAAAATCCGACGTTGGAATCGAAAACCATCAACTCCAGGTAATCCACGTCATCCCTATCTTGCATTTCAACCGTTTAATTTTCATTTTAGGGCTTTAAAATTTGATTTTTAAAGGAAATTTTTCTTTAAAAAACTGCTCGCAGGGGTCCGCAGGTGCAACATGTGGCCCCTGCGGACCCCGACTTTTTCGTACAAAGGAAAAATTAGGGTTCCTGCACCTTCTCTTAAGGACGAGTGTGGACCTACGCACTGTCCCTAACTAGCGGGTGTGGACCCTACAAAATAAGTTTTAAAGTGTCAATTTTTTCCATTTCCACTCGAAAATTTTGAACTAAATTATTCTAATCCACCTTTTTTGCAATGTAGGATATAAAAAATGCTCATTTGGTGGGAACGGGAGCACAAAGATGTGGATCTTCCCACATTAATTCATCCACCTACAATACGGGCATTAAAAGCATGCGAACTATTTAAATTCTGGGTCATACCCGGCATGAGGGCTCAGGTAGAATTTCTGTAATGGCTGGTAGATAGGTGGAGCACATAGGACCAGTGTTTCATAATTAATGGCCACCAGCTCGAAATCGAGCTAGAGGACATTTATTTCTTGATTGTTTTTCCCAAGAGAGGTGAATGATTATTTCTATTCGGGACTAGGCCAGGTGGCCTGTCTGTTGCTAGTCTTCGACTAAAGTTTTATAATGACCAAAATGAGGGAAAACAGATAGATATTAAGACTATCTCCCGTCCTAAACTTAAAGTGATTGAATTTATTGTCACTAGACTATGCGGGAGTGCAACATTGCATGTAGCTATTGGATCCCAAATGTGAATGGCAGTAGACTGTTACCGAGGCACCATCTTCAACTGGTGCGAGGCTGTGTTGGTGAATGTAAAAGGCCAACTGACTAGAGCAAAGAACAGACAACTAAAAAATTTGGATATGGTTTCTTGGTTGTTAGCTTTGGCCTAGAAAGGGTCCCTATGTTTGTCCCACAGCAACTTTCCATTGAGGGTGGACTTCCCCGAGAGCCTAGGATTATGCGTTGGGTTGCAGTGATGGCCCGTCATCCTGAGGAGGGTTCAGAGGTTGTCCGATTTCCATCTGAGTATTTTTGTTGGTTGAGGAACCAACTTTTCATGATTCAGGACTTTCCATATGCTGGGATGGATCATTGTGGTGATCCAGACATGGCTCTTCCACTAAGAGAGCAATGGAATGATTCAGGTAAAATCATTTTTAACATTTTCTAAATTTTTAACTAATTTTTTTTGTTTTTAAATCATCCAAAACTGACAGTAAAAAGTTTTAAATGCAGATGTGGGTCCACGGTGACTAGCCAGTCTCCAACCCTATGAGAGGAGACACCCAGTTGCAGCAATACTAGCCCCACAGGACCAATCCACAAATACCTTGACCGAACTGGAGCATCATCTAGAGCATTTGACAACAGATATTCCAGAGACTAGTATAGATGATATTCCACTTAAGTTACAGTGCTATATGATTGGCGTCCCAGGACCTTTTAGGAGGTTCCTTTGTAGGGTGGCCCGAGCAGTGGTTTCTTATCGTGATCATCATCAGGGATAGGATGATCGCCTTTGTAGACTCATACGACATTTTATATCTTTTTGTACTATCATTTTTGCGGATCATAAGGTGTTTTTCCACTTATGATCGCAGACGATGTATATTTGACACACTTCTATGCTATGATATATCACTATTACTGGTTATCTTATATAACATGTTTATGGAATGTTTTTAAATTTACTATCTTGATTATTGAAAATGTCTATTTAACATTCGAGAAGCAACTGCATCTGCTAATGTATTTAAATATCTTGGAATATGATGATATTCAATGTAGTCAAATTCACGTTCCAAGAGACAAACTCTCAAAAATAATATTAATAACACTAGATTTCTAATGGCATAAACCCTGTTAAGCTGTAATACAACGATTTCAAAATCTAACCTAACAATCAAACTCTGAATCCCAAATGAGATGGATTCAGAAAATAACTCAATCACTGCACTATACTCTGCAATGTTATTTGTTGTTTGACCCAGGCTTACCCCATGCATAGATACTAACTCGTCAGAGGGTGAATAGATAACCCAAGTTGCGGAAGAAATGTTCCATGTACTATGACAAGCACCATTAACAAAAACAATGTATGTTTGAAGAGACATCGACATCTGCAATATCAAGAGTAAAATTAAGATAAGCAGGAATAATGATAAAAACACTCTCTAAACTAGGCACACGTTCTAATCTAAAACACACCAACTAGAAAGAAACTATTCTATCAAAAATCTCCACACCAAATTTTAAGCATAATATCTTTTCAGGTAAAGCCCATTTCTGGGTTTACCCAAAGAGACACTGTCAAAATCTACCAATTCATAGGCCCCTTTTGCCAGCTTTCACTTGACAACATAAGGACCATGCTACATAGGTACAAATTTTCTAGCCCCTAGCTTATCATTTGCTTTATCGTATAGTAAAACTAGGTCTCCTTCTGAAAAATTATGAGGCATAACATTTCGGTTGTACTGAGCTTTTATTCATTTTGCATGAGTCTCGATTGCTAATGCAGCATCGCGTCGATTCTCATCTAGCTGGCCTAAGTAAAACAAACGTTTCTCCTCTTCGGAAGTGGCTGGGAGTAATTCTATGGCTATTTGAAATGATGGAATTTTGCATTCAATGGGTAACACTGCTTCCAACCCGAAAACTAGCTGAAAAGGAGTGAAACCAGTTGATGTTTTTACTAAGGTTTGGTATGCCCAAAGCGCTGAAAATAACATGTTATGCCAATTCGATTGATGAATATCAATAATTCGTTGGATCATAGTGAATAGAACTTTATTGATTGCTTCAACCAGACCATTAGCCTGTGGGTACTATGGAGTAGAACTATCATGACACAAGCCAAGTTGATTTGTTAGTTCAGTCATCATGATGTTTCAAAAATTACTTCCATGATCAGTAATAATAGCTTGAGGAGCACCGAATCTAGCAATTATATGATTGAAAATGAAAATTGTAGTAGTTTTACCGTCTGCCGAAAATGTAGGCATCACCTCGGCCCACTTGGTAAAATAATTTACCGCAAGGATGATATACGCATGCCCCCTGGCCGAGTGAGGGTTACATGTAATAAAGTCGATACCCCACTTTGCGAAAGGACCGACGAAAATTATAGGGTGGAGAGGAGCAGGTGGAGCATGCATCTTACGATCAAAAATTTGGCAATTGTGGCATTTCCGGACTGCATTGATACAATCTTTAAATAAGCATGGCTAGAAATAACCAGCACGCAATATATTTTGGGCTGTGGCATACCCAAACATATGACTACCATATGCTCCAGAGTGACATTCATTTAGAACCTTTTCAGCTTCTTCATGAGTTATACAACATCGGAAAATAGAATCTGCCCCATGACAATAGAATGTATCTCCAATAATATTGTATTGTTGGGATTGGAAACGCATTTTCCTTTGCTGAGATCGTGATATTTCAAGCCGAAAAGATTGGGTTTGGAGATAGGCAATTATATCTCCATACCATGGATCAAGAGTACTAATAAGAAACAAGGATTCATCCACAATGGGTTCTTCCACCACAGTTTCAGTATCAATATACGGGAAATCACACATCAGTTCTGCAAAAACCAAAGATTTCTTTGCCTTGGATTTTTCAAATTCCAAGTCAAATTCCTGCAGGATAATTATCCATTTTGAATACTTTCCCCCTATCAATTTTTTGGTCGAAATATACGTCATAGGGTTACATGCAGAAATTACTGTGGTTTTGCATAATAAGATGTAGTGACGGAATCTTTGGACAGCTTGAATAGCTGCCAAGGCCAATTTCTCCACATGCGAACATTTAAGCTCAGTCAGATTCAAAGTTTGACTAAGACAGTAAATCACATGTTCATTGTTGAATTCATCTTCCTGAACTAAAACCATCCCAATGGTGGAATGAGAAGCGGCAAGGTACAAAAAGTAATCATGGTTGTAGTTGGGAGGATGAAATAACGGTGCATGGGTCAATGCGTGTTTAAGTGCATCAAAAGATTTGTTAGCTATCTCATCCCAAAAGAATGGATTATTCTGTTTCAACAACCTGGTAAAACCTTTCATTATCTCGGCGTAGTTAGGAATGAAACGACGTAAAAAGTTTGCTTTCCCTTACAAAATTTGGAGTTGGTGAAGAGTCAAAGGCGGAGGTAATTTGACAATAGCTTCAACCTTCAAGGTAATTCGATAATGCCTACAACTCATAAACATTGCTTGTAAATGAGTGAGATGATCAACTCTATGTAATGAATGAGCAGGTAAATCATCGAGATAAGGTTGCACAATGTACTTGATGTCATGAAATGCGTAAGACATAGCCCTTTGAAAAGTTGCTCCGGCGTTCTTCAATCCAAAGGGTAATTTGCAATAAGCAAATTTCCCCCATGAACAAATGAAAGCCATTTTAGGTTGATCAGTAGGGAGTATGTTGATTTGATTGTAACCAGAAAAACCATCCATAAAGGAGAACATTTCACTCTCGGCACAATCATCAATAGTTTGATCGATATAGGGGGTTGGATAATTGTCTTTAGGACAAGCTTGATTAATATCCCTATAATTGATACATATTCTTATCGTTCCTTACTTTTTGTTAACAGGAACAATATTCGATACCCAATCCGTTAAGGGAATTGGATAAATGAAACCTGCTCGAAGTAATTTCTCAACTTCAGCTTTAATAGCAGTATCTTTTCTTGGATGTATCTGACGCAAACGTTGCCGAACATGTTTAGCATCCGGGTAAGTTTTAATTTCATGGACAACAATTGATGGATCGATTACTGGCATTTCTTCATATGACCAGGCAAACACATTGCAGAATTCTTGGAATAGGGCTTTATAAGTTTGGATTTCCTCGTCCATACAGGAAGCACCTATATGAATGTTTTCAATAATTCCGGGTTTCATTGAAATGTCAATAGGAACCGTTTGAGAAATATTTCCCAAATTCAACTCAGAATTAGGATGTTACAATGGATTCTATGGTTCTTTGACATAATCAGTGGTAAAAATATATGAGAAATCATTTTCAAAATGATCAAGCTCAGGTAAAAATGAAGATCGATGATGAATATCTTCCCATGGTAAATCATCAACAGACAAAAGTTCACAAATTTTCTCATCAGTATGAACAAGATAAGAAAGAGTTGTTGAATCTGAGGTTGAGATTTAAAATGACTCCCCATGGACCACATTCATTGGATTAGATTTGGTTGAACAAGAGTCAGAAAACAATTGTACAACCTGATATGCAACTTCAAAGGGACTCAAAGGCATTGCATCACCAAATGAGTCCACCTCATAATCGGAAGGTACGATCCAAGGATCATCAAAAGCAATAGTGTTCGATGAAATCATATGAATGGTTGCAAAAGAAAGCAATATGTTAGGAGGCAGAAATGAAAAATTTCCTAGTAAACCAGAATCTTTAATCAAACCTACCCCAAAATCCTTGTAAGGGATAACTGTTTTACCGACATGTTGAATACTATCAGAAGCGGCTGGGCCAGATGAAAAATAAGTTAACTGATCTATTGTAATGATCTTTCCATTATGAGGAAACTTAATAAGCTGAAAGACCGATGAAACAACAGCAGTCATAGCGTAAGACCAACTGCAACCCAAAAGAAGGTTGTAATCTAGAGGGGCATCAACCACTTCCACATCTAGATTTACAGTTTTTCCTTCAACCCCTATAGGTAAATCTTGAAAATGGTAAAAGGATGAAACCCTCGACCATCAAAAGCCTTTAGAATCATCAAGGATTGATTGAGTGTAGGAGATCCAAGTGATCTCCAACACTGGATCGACATTATACACATAGAAGCTCCCTCATCAATCACAGTCCGAAAGCAAGGTTTGTTTTTTACTAACACTGGGATTTGGAAAGCCATTTGATGAGGTAGGCGAGGTGTACTATTCTCTAAATCAAATATTATAAGGTTGGAATATTGAATATAAACAGCTTCTATAGCAAACAATAGCAATTTATGTTGTGTTGGGCATGATTGCAGCAACTCCAAAGTCGACATTGCTAAAGGGGAAATAGTTAATTCTTCAACAATGTTATAGTTCTGAGCAGCTCTCGCATGTGGATTGAAAGCTGACTTCTGAAGTATACCTCTAGCAGGTGGTTTGATTACTAAGTCTGGGTTAGGTTTCTTGATCTGTAGTGGATCAGAACCAGAAGGAGTTGAAGTTGATGGCTTTGAATTAGAAGATTCTGCTTCTTTACCACCAAAAAGATTCTTACTACCATAATCTTGTGATCGCGTTGCAATCCTGACATGGGACACCATCATAATGGGTTCTTCTGATGCATTTGAGGAAGAAGCTATCATCATACTATCTTGATTAGGAAAAGGATCCTTCAAGACAGCAGGCGTTTGAGAACCTTTGACAATTTTCGAAACCTCGGCTCGATGTAGGCAATCTCTTGTAAAATGCTCCTTGTCACAAATGAGACAAGGATGGCGAGGTTTACGTTTCTCGTCAGTAGGTTCATTTTTGTCTGGTTTCTATTTTGATTTTTGTTTATTTTTCTTCTTCCCCTTCTTTTTACCGTCGGATTTTGATTTAGCCGTAGATGATTCTACGACATGGATATCGGCAGGAATTTCAGCGGAAGAATCTCCTGTCGAGGAATCTGGTAAAGTTATAATAGGAGAAGAATTCTTTGAAGATTTATTCTTGCTTTTGGTACTAACTGAACCAACCATACCATCAACGGCATGAGACCCTGAAGGAGCTACAGTTATTTGATTGTACTTCGGAAGGTCAGGGATTTTTTCGTGTAAAGTACTCGACTGTGTATAAACGAGGTCAAGGTACTGAGCTTGAGCAATTACTTGCTCTTCAGTAACAACTCCTGCCTAGCTACATCCTCATTTATTTTAAGTAATAATGATTTAACAAACCATTCTGCTAGAATTTGATCTGGGATAAAAACTTTCGCTAAACGTCATCGACGTCGCCATTCATGAATATGATCTGAAATATATGTGGATGTTGACTGTTTTAATGAATTTAATAATTCTGTGCCATTGTCATATCTGACAGGAAACTAAAAATGAGTTAAGAAAGAGGTGGTTAACTGACTAAAATTATAAAAAGAGCCTTGTGGTAACTCAATGTACCATTTGGCAACAAGACCAATCAGAGTGCATTGAAAAAGACGTAAGCGAATTGAATCATCGATAATGGAATTGGATTCACACTAGAGGTTATAATTCATCACATGATTTGCAAATCTTCTCCTAACTTACCCTCAAACTTTGAGATATCACTGGGCAACTTATTAGACATTGGTGTCCAATACAGAAGATAGTAAATTGGATCGTTCGTAAGGCGCAACAAATCAGGTAAATCCAAAGTTGCAATAAAAGGTAACTGACGGTTAGGGTGTCGAAAACCTTGGGTCACAAGACTAGCCCCAGGACGAGAATATCCAGGATAATCTGGAATAGAATTTTCATTAGGAATATTATATCCTCCCGGAAACCAGGATTAACCAAATCAAACTGGGGTTGTTGAGGTTGTTGATAAGTATATCCAAGGTACGATTGATACTGATAAACTGGGTTTTGCATAGCAGGACTGTATTGATACTGTCCTTGGTATGGTTGATAAGTGAATTGTGGTTGACTTGTGACAATCGTACTTGGACCAGGTCATCCTACAGGCATCTGAACCGAAGTCTGAACTATAGGTCCTAACTGTGGTAAAGAGGTCGAGGAGTTGATGCATGAACAGTAGAAACTGGAGCTGGCGATACTCCAGAAGTAGGTGGGGTAGATTGAAGAGAAGTTGCAGTAGTTGTAGCAACAGTTTGAGGCGGAGCTTGAGGTGAACTAGGCCCAAGTTGATGAACTACACCAGGTGCAGAAGTTTGAGCACTAGGCTGGACAGGTTGCTGGGTTGGACTAGAAACCAAAGGTTGTCCAGGTTGACTTGATAACTGCACATTAGGTTGCAAAATTTGTTGATTTTGATATGGATGCCACACCACGCTCATTCCGGGGTATGGACCCATAAAAGGTTGAGCATATTGAGGACCATAACCAGGTTGAGTGTGAGGCTGATAATTGAGAGGTACATTTCCAGCTCCTTGTACAAATGGTTGACCAGAAGGCGGTTGGAAACCTTGATTTGGGTATTGACCTTCAGGTTGATAAACTTGAGGCACATACTGAAACTGGGGTTGACCTTGAGGTATATATTGATACTGGGGTTGACCTTGAGGTATATACTGATTCTGGGGTTGACCTTGAGGTATGTACTGTCCCGAAGGTATGTACTATCCTTGAGGTTACCCCCCAGGCGGTATTTGACTACCTTGAGGTTGCCCCCCAGGCAGTAATTGAGTACATTGAGGTTTCCCCATAGGCGGTAACTGACTACCTTGAGGTTGCCCTCCAAGCGGTAACTGATTATCTTGAGGTTGCCCTCCAAGCAGTAACTGACTACCTTGAGGTTTCCCTGCAGGCGATAACTGACTACCTTGAGGTTGTGGATTTGGAATAGTACCAGACATCATAAGAATTTCTTCTACACTCAACAGTGAAGTTCCATTATTACTAGTTGATATCTCATGTTCAATTGGTTGAGGGGATGCTCCTGAAAAAGCACTAGTGAGTGACTGATACCCAGAAGGAATAGAAGAACTGCCATATAAAAATGTTTCTGGCATTTGGGAAAACATGGATGACCATTTTGACATATTCGAAGGAGGATAATAACCTCTGGGCGTAGGATGAAAAGGAATATGAGGTGGTGAAAAAGCAAGACCCAGATTTTCTAAAAAGTTCATTAATGGTACGTACCAAGCGTCACTTCTAAAAGGATTGTAGAAGATTGATTCATGCTCCCTAAGTTCTAAAGTTGGTTGATTTTCAGGGAGACTTGTATCTTCGTCCTGACTAACAAGTTCTTCAATAGAAATAAGTCCAGAAGGAAGATTTTGGGTAATGACACTTCCTACCCTTGGTGAACCAGGACCACTAGAAGTTGGAGAAGCAAATTCTGAGGATGGAGTAGCAACAGGTTCGGTTTCAGGTTCAGAAATTTCAGGTTCCTCAATTAATTCACTAGTAGGAGAAATACTACCAGTAACTTAGGAAAATGAAATTGGTTCAAAAATATAATATGTTGCTTGAACTTGATAATCAGGATGAATAATTAAATATGATTCTCCAGCTTCTGGTGACCCAACTCTACTATCACTAGGTGATTCAAGAGCTCGTAGCCCTTCAAGCTTACTTGGTGTATATTCAGGAGGTTGCCCCCGAAGTCTACGGGATTGTCCCGGTAATTCAAACACGATTAAATATTTAATTACTTCACAAGCAAATAAAGAAAATCTCAATAAAACCACCTAAAGTCTCTAAAGAACCAAACAATTGAATCACACGCCTAAAAAATATAAGAGTTCAAAACACACACAAATAGTAACTTTCCATACCAAAAACACTAGTTGGTGATGAAATCCAACGTCGGAGAATTCAATACAGAAATGGCGGTTGGAACAGTTATCCCGACAACCTGCTTAATGAAACAGACTGGCACAAGTTTCTTCACAAAACTGTCTCGAGTGAAGAGAACCCCCCAGAGAGTCCAAGTGAGTCTAGTCGACGTCTTCTCTAGGTACAGTGAGACCCGTCCTTCACCATCACCTTAGGAAAGAATCTTAAGATTATGGTCACTAAGGTTACCAACAGTAACAAATACAACTGGTGGAACAGTCTATGATCTGATCTACGTCCAAGGGAAGAGTAGAAAAGCTCAATCCCCTTGAAGGCTCCTCGACATGATCAATCTGAGACTTACTAACAAGTGACCCCAGGCTTCTCGACAATTGTTAATCCAAGGTTTACCGTTTTTAATACACACAAATCTTCTATCTTTCCCCAATGAGATAGACTTGATTGTCTCAAAGGTTCGGACATGATCTCGTGATTGACTCCTTTAAGAGGAGCTTCCCAAATTATATCAATTACAATTGGATTTATTTCTTACCACAAGATATAGCTACTTGTTTGTTTTAACTATCTTGGACAGTTAATTACTCTCTACTCCAAGATACTAGCCTAAGCTATATTGGTGATAAGAGCCCTAGAAATAAAAAGATTGTTAGATCAATTTTAATTAAGCGTTACTTTTATGGGTTGTTTCTTAAGTCAATAGGTATGGAGACGAAGCTTTGATGATGTGAACAATCGACTCCAAAAACACTAAAAAAATGCACCTAAAATGATAAACAATTCGTTTTTTCCTTCAATGAATTTCTAGCTAAAAGAAAGAGTTGAGAATGCAATTCTTTGAAAAACAAAACTTTCCTTCCACATGTAAATGAAAAGAAAAACTTTTTTTATTTTTCAATAAACTCAAAACGAGACTACTAATTATGCTCACAAAAATAAATCCCTTTTTCTTTTTCAACACTCAAAACTACAGAAAACAATTCTTTCAAAAGAGAATCTACGATTTCTAGAAAACACTCAAAACTATGAAAAATTAATCTTGAGATCTAAAAACTTCTAAAAACCTAATCGAAATAAAAGCTTCAAATTTTTTTTAGGACGTTTTACTTAGTTATTCAGTAAACTAAGGATTAATTCATTCAGAATAACAAATCAATCAAAAAACACCCAGCTATGTTTTCTTTTATAAAAATGAAATTCGCAACTTATGACCAAGTTCGTTCAAAGATTTGCAAAGAGAAACGAAATCTATTTCTCACCAAGGGAAGATTTCACAAACTAGCCAAACTCATCAGGAAGACAAAAAGATACCAGGGTGATCTAAGGTTTCTTAGGCTTCTAATCTTTAAGTCACTACAGAGACCGAGTGAAAACCAATCTAGGTATGCAAAACTTCTAGAAAATCATCTAAAACAAAAACACCAATGGAACTTACTCACAAGAGACTTTTGACAGGACACATGCAGATCTGGGCAGAGACTAAAAGTCGTAAGCAAATCCTAAACTTAACTGGACAAAAATATTTTAGGTTTTTCAAAAATTTTGACAGGGTCCGCAGGCTTCCGGTATAACCAGATGCAGTACCGCTCTGTGCAGTAAAGGAACAGTGCAGAGATGTCCGCACTGTATTGTAAATAGAACGTGTGGTCCTCTTAAAAATTGGTACGCTCCAGTATTGTAGCAAGAATGCTACAACTCCTGAGGCTTCCTGTCTCTCCTTTTATCAACCCGGTTGTTCGTACAAACTTGGAAGCGATGGTGCTATATGCACAAGTACTAGCTCTTGTCGCAGCTGTCACTTGGTCAGCTGGCACAAGTCCGCTAGGGCTCAAGCCAACTTCTATAGGCTCACAGAAGAAACTTTATCAATGATGGACGAAAGCTAGCTCAAAGGAGACTAATCTACTTGACAAAAATGACTGAAAGCAAATCAAAGCATGTAAGCCTAGGAAACCCTAATTTGACTAGTCTAACTTCTATAATGCAAAGAATGTGAATGAAACTTCTACCAATGCTGCTACTACCTCTAATAATTGAAAATGCATGGATCTAAAATACTTGCATCATAAAAGACATGTTTTTGTACTTTTTCATTAAGTG
>APFE030478956.1:0-36131 GCA_000404065.3 Pinus taeda
ACTAACCCAATTCACTCTATTAGCATAAATATAATCAAAAACATGCAATAAACTAATGAGAATGGTGGATTAAGTTGAATTAGAAAGTTGAGTGAGCCCATGTAATTATCCATTTTTGGGGCTCATCAGCTAGTTTGTAGTAGGCATCCTTCAATTGTCCGAAAGAGTTTCCTTTTGAGAACCTACAATCACAAACAAGCAAACATCAAATAACACCTGCATAGCTAATATCATAAATCATGTCCATTATGGTGATCAAGGAATCCATAAAATAAACCATAAAACAATAGCTTATTGAGAAAACAAACTTATTTGTATTAACATTGAAGTAGAAGAACCTTATAACCTTTTCAGCCTTGATGTTGAACAAACTCTTCCTGAGGTCTGAAACATGAATTTCCTTTACTTTGAAAATCCTTGCACTCCTCCAAATGAGATCTTAGAGGTTTGTAATCTCTCCTCGTAAAAGCTCAACTAAGAATACTAGGTTCCAGCAGCATGTCACCTCAAAAATATTCAGCGTTCAACCTCCCCAATAACAAGCCCAATGCTTCATTTTATAGTGCAGAGGAAGGAGGTTAAAGGTCCACCTATGTAGGGATAGAGTCCTCCTTCAAAGGGATAAGCTCCTCACATCAAGGGGTTAGCTCCTTAAGGTATGGGATGCATGAACCTTAAGGGAGCGAACTTTCCACCTCAAGATTTCTTTCAGAAGCTTCTAGAAATGACTCAAAGTGAGTTTTTAAGAATATACTTGTGCCTTTTTAACTTTTACAGGGGTCCGCACCCATAACACAGAGACAGAGTGGTCAGGTGCATAGGAGATGTTCCATTAGGTGCGGGACCATAGGTAATGCAAAGAGAAAGTGCAAAACCAGAGTTTTAGAGACTTTTGAGGGCTTTCTCTTATTTTCAAGGCTTGATATGAGGAACTGAGGCTTAAGACTTCAAAGGAGGAAAGTATGAGTGGTAATGGACTCACACAGATTGCAGAATGTCAAGGTGACAATTTTTTGCGCAACACATCTCTTATAGCATCATTTAGAACTCCTGTAGACTTTGATGCTCTTGTATGGCCTTGGGAAACATTTTCCCATGCAGAGTTGATCCTTTATCAAAAAACATTTTTTCAAATTCCATATGCAACTCTGCCCATTAAAAAGAATGTACATACACAAATTCTATAACTTCATACTAGAGTATACCTTTTTAAATATGAAAAATAAACTATTATTCTATTTTGCGGGCAGGGTCCACAGGTTTTACTGAGAGCTCACCTATAGGAGCCTATAGCACAACTGAATTAATTGATTTCAGGTGGTATATATACACACCTTGCGTAGGCTTAAAACAAATAAGAGAAGGGCTATCAACATTATACCCATTTTTCTCCCAAATCAAGTCTAATTTTCCTTTGCCTTCTGCACTCCCAAAGCAAGTCTGATTTCTCGTGCCTCGTACACTCCTAGTCTATATGGAAACCCTTGTTTCCTTTGCAGAGATGTTCATAATATTTATAATATCTCCTTGCACTTGTTAGAGAGGTTGTCTTCATGGCTCGGGCTAGACGGATCCAGAGGAAGGGTTCGTCGGTGCTTTGGCTTGGATCAGGTTGTTCCTTTCCTATACCTATTGCTGGTTATTAATAAATAAGCTCATGTCTTGTTCTTGATATGTTATTGTCCCATGAATAGAAATTTCTATGTTTATATATGATGATCTAACATATATTTTATGTATTCACATTGACTTATATATCATGTATATGCTTCTCCGAATTTATTTGCAGGCCTTCTCAATTTTGGAGGAAGGAGAGGGTTTGGACCCTACGGGAACATATTCAAAGGTAGGACCTCCAGGTAAGTCTCCAAGTCACATGTAATAATTCACATGTTTGGCATGCTTTCTTGACTGCTTATTGATTTTATGCTCTTGCTTGACTGCTTCTTATTATGCTCTATTGAGGTTGTCAACCCTTACCTTAGGGAACTTTTCTTGCCAACAATCATGGAAATTTGAGGACTCATTTAGGCCTTTCAATGTCCATATTGCCCATGATTTTATCATTTCAGCTAGCTTTGGATGGCTTATATTTCACTTCATGAAATATTTTGTGGGCTTGTCACCAAATACACATTATTTTGTACATCAAAATATTATATAGGGCTAGATTAGGCTAAATCGAACTTGAGGAGCCTCATATGATAGGGGTCATGTGGATGATACTGAGGTGGATTGGGATACAGGGGTATCAAGGCCAAATTCCATTGGTTCAAGGGTCATAATTATTAGGGATGCCCACATATTTGGGTGTATAGAGTAGGAGGAATAATTCATGGTATTTGAGTTACCTCGACCTCTATTTCCACCCTTCTTCATTTTCCTTTCCTTTTCTTGATTTTTATTTTATTCTATTGCTCAGGGATTTAGGGGATGAGAGCATGTTGTATAATATATGTAATGATTACCCCCTTATTGTGGGGTAGTTCATCATCCACCATGGGTTGGGGCATGCATGGATTCCTTAATGACATGAGGGGAACTCATGGGGGCCCTAGGAACTAGGGTGATGACCATAATAATAAGGGACAAAGATGATGTTTGGATTTTTCCTATGCACTAATATATTTTCTTGTTGTAGTAGCTACAACCACCCTCCAGAATTTTGGCCTGCACCAATTTCGGAGCCTCCCTTGGAGAGTTTCACTTGATGACTACACACACTTAGGTTCACTCTATGAGCTCGTGTGATTCTTTATATTTTCCTTTCTTGTTTATTGCACTCAAGTCTTTGCATGTTGATGTCTAAGTCATGCTTGCAACCATTTTCTAGTTATGTTTGAGGTCTTTACTTCATATGTGTTTGTTGTGTTCGCCATGAAGGAATATGTCACACTCATACACGGAGTCATATTCACTGTCGCACAAGCATCGTCTTGATCATTAACGATCGATCACGAGTGTCACGCTTGTCGCTTGCACCATCGGTCAATCATGTTGAACATGTGTGTCTGGATGGTTTGGTCATTTGTCGTCAAGTCATGCAAGTGTGTGTTTGTATGATCACCTATGCATCTTTCGACTATTCACACACTTAGTCATTTTTGTTGAAGTTTTGAAAACCAGAATCCTCACTAATGGCGAGACCATCACGCTGCTTTCAACTTGATTGACTGTCAACCAAAACAGTGCAGAAGCACCAAGCTAGTTCTTTCAAGTTGTGTTGCCTGTAATAAATTCATTCAACAGTCATGATGGCCACTGGGATAGTCAACCAGCTGTTCATCTCACAAATTGCGCAATGCTCATGAGCAGGCCTCTCGCTGCCCATCAGTTAGCTCAGCTCAGAAATTATGCAAAGATGATGAGAAGGCCGACCTCCCGGCCTTAATGCAGTTTTCCCAGCCAACTTCTCCTAGTAGCAAATTGCATGTTCCCTCCAGGAATTGCACAATTTCTATTGCCAATGACTGAGTAGCCAACTGGTAGTTCCCTCTGGGAATTGCACAAGTCTAGTTGTTAGTGACCCTAGTAGCCAACTGGAAATTCCCTCTGGGAATTTTACAGATCTAGCTGCCAGTGACCCCAACAGCCAACTAGAAGTTCCCTCTAGGAATTGCATAGATCTAGCTGCTAGTGACCCCAACAACTAACTGGTAGTTCCCTCTAGGAATTACGTAGATCTGACTGCCAGTCTCCTGGGAAATTCCCCAAAAAAATTGTGCAATCCCAACATGCTGACCCCTCAGACAGCCCGCCCGTTCCTTCGTAAAATTATGGAAATTTGGCTGTCTAGTCCCTGCTAATTGTTCGCTCCATAAAATGTGTAGAGCATGCCTGCCTTGCCTTCCAACGACTTGGACTGTTCCTCCCAAATTTGCGTAATTTTTCCTCCCAACTGAGCTAGACCATGCAATGAGTCACTTTCGACTCAGATTTCCTGTCTCTGTCTCTCAGTGACTCTTGTGAAATTTTCATCTACAGTTGCCCGGAGCCATCATCCCACATCATAGCCCTGCTGCCTCTCCCGATCACCCACATCCGAATGATCATGTTTCATGGTAGACTAGGAGGTTTTTGATTTGATGTCATCACATCATGAGTGACTGCAGGTAGAGTTACACCCACAAACATGTCAAGAGGAAAAATGGGGTGAACGAAGGGAGCACATGCAGATGAACAGGTTCACCAACGGATAAATGAACAAAGCATGCGAAGTGGATGAATGCAACGAACATGCACCTTTGTGAACAAGTGAGCATGTCAAGCCTTCCAGCATGAAAGGAAGGAACAACATGCTAAAGCTTCATCAATCAAACCAAGGACCATCAAAGACTCTATACACCTCACCATCGGAGGTGAAGCTATGGTACACCATGAAGACATCCATCACTCAAA
Organism: Pinus taeda; assembly: GCA_000404065.3. Classification (NCBI taxonomy): domain Eukaryota; kingdom Viridiplantae; phylum Streptophyta; class Pinopsida; order Pinales; family Pinaceae; genus Pinus; species Pinus taeda. The sequence goes on from APFE030478956.1 coordinate 4,399, forward strand.
AACACTCTCACTCGAAATGCACTCTAGCAGCAGCACAAATGTACCAGCATTGCCATGTCAAGTTATGTCGAGTCAAGTCATGAGTCATGTTGCCCACATCTCCACTATGAGCTTGATGTCAAACAATGTGATGTAATGTGGAATTCCAAGAGACCCACTTATTGAACACAGAGTCATGTAAGTTGGAAAGTCATGGAATTCGAGCAGTCATGAGGGTAGTCGAACAGCCACAAGGGTCAGTTTCACCCTTGGCTATAAGTACCCCCCTCATTTGTATATGAAAGGACCTTTCACCTCAACTCCTCTGTTGGGCGCGGGATCCCCCAAGGGAATTTTTGGGGCTTAAAGCCCATATTTTGACTAAATCAGATGTAAAGGCTCCGCATTTTGTGGGCATGGAGCGCAAACTTGTAAATGAGTCATAGGGTTGTCCACCCTTAGTTTTGTAAATGTAGTGTCAGCTTTAGAGATCTACCCATGGTCCGCGGACCATGGGATTGTATAAATAGAGTGAGGCTCTAAGTTGTAAAGAAAATAAGAAATCAATGGAGAATGAAGGATGAAGAATTGATATTATCTAAGTATAGAGTTGAGTCTTGGGTCGTAGAGTAGGAGAAGGCTCTACAGCTGAGTGTGCAGAGGCCTAGTAGTCCGCAGTTGAGTCCGCAGACCCCTACAGCTGAATGCATGGGGAAGGTTGAGTTTGTAACCAATTGAAGCATTAATAAAGAGAAGTTCATTCCATTCTTGTGTATTTATTTACTATTTCCTGCGTTGAATGTATTGGGTATAAATTACATTTATGTTGTTTATATGATGCGAAAACTTATATGATCGCGTTGATTAAGTGAATATAAGATAAAGTATTTGTTTACACAAAGTTAACTAACAGTTATAATAAGATAAGTAAGAATCGAGGTGTAACTTGGGGAAATAGAGCAAATCGCTGCCTTAGCAGTGCGGAAGCATCTCAACCCCTGGTTAGGGTTGCGTGAAGGCGATTATAACAGATCGCGGAGGTATCACAAGACAGGGAAGCGCACGAAGTGACCTACATGAAGCTATTCATAGTTGGACTAAATCAACCCCTCAGACATCTCAAGGGTGTGGAAACTTGGTTCCAGCATCCCCCCATACTGCTTCGGGTGAGACCTCAGTCCTCGCTCCGTGGGATGTTGCTGAAAGGGTTAATAGTGTAGCAATTTGTTTGGCTAACTAACTCCAAACCTGGGTCAGGCCCCCTCAAAGCCAACAAATGGTTCCATTCTCAAGACTGGAACCTACATAGAGATGTATGATGTCGTATCATTGGAATCCAACTAAGAAGGAAATTGAAGGTTGGTTGGACAGGTGAATTCACAAGTTCACAGCGCAGGAGAATAGGAATCCGCGACTGACAAAAGAAGAGTGGTTAGACTGCTACTTGTACACAGAGATCCATGAAATCGTCTTCGCACCTTTCCCTACTGAGTTATACGAGTGGATCGTGAAGCTAGCAAATAGCCAAGGAAGGTTGAAACTCGACAATCCTATTGTGTGGACCCCAGAGTTGGTGCGCAGATTGGAAGCATCAGAGGATAAGATCGCATGCACTGTTGATCACTGGCTCAATCAGATTATAGGAGGATTCATTATTGAGTTCGTGGTAGATACTTCATTCAGCTATAGCAAGGCAGAGCGATGCTTCCCCAAAGGACTGTGACGTAAGCACGTAAACTCTCTGAATACTTAGATTAAAATGATATTGTGTGAAAAGAGGGTTATGCAATTACCTTGATGTTTAGAGCTACGTGAAGTGGAAAAACCTACAAAAACAAAGGAAGTAAGGGACCAGAGAATAGCCCTTTGATTTCACCTCTGCGAGGGGACGACGAAGAGCTCACGAAGGTCTCTCCACGAAGTGCAATCAATTTGATAAAGCAAAGGATTCCATGCATACCACCCCCCCCACAGTGCCACCAGCTTCATCGCCTTCACCTCCATCTTCACCTGTACCAACCCCGCCACCACCGCGAGTCAATATGGCAAGCGCGATAAAGTTGCCTGTTTTCAAGGGAGTAGGAAATGAGGATCCGAACTAGTTTTGGTTAATGATAAGAGTCGTATGGGAAGCATAGGGAGTTACAGATGGAAATATAAATTAAGTGACAGTGGTTAGCTCCCTGAAGGACTACGCACTGACCTGGTATATTAAGCATTCTATTGACAATCCGAATGCGGGGATCACGGATATCCAAACTACACTAAATAAGGAATTTAATAAGCCGAAGTTAGAAGCGCAGTCAATCATTGGGTTTAAAGAGATCATAATGCTACCAGGAAAGACTCCTTGGGAGTTAGATTAGAGGTTGAAGTGCACAATTCGCGAAGCTAATATGACTTTGACGGATGGACAACACCGCAAATGGTTTGTAGCATCGCTAATGCTGCATTTGAGGAACACGATGTCACAATAGAGGTTAACGACTCAGGCAGAAGCCTTAGAGATCGTGATGAGACCGCATGAGACCCCAATGTAGGATCTTAACTTGGGAGTTCAACAGATCCACGTACAATTGAAAAACTTATGCCTTGAGATGTAGAGTCTGAAACAGGATAGGACAACTCGACCGGAAGTGCGCGAAGAGGGGTGGTGCATAAAATGCAAGGGTCAGGCTCATGATAAATACCACTACCCAGTGTTCATTAATTACATCACGGGAGGAGTACCAATGCCATTAAGATTGGAGGCACAAGAAGGACCTAGCGCGGCGCGCCTGCCTTGTGGTGCACAATTTGTCAAATAGGAGGGAAACATGCTACAGACAACTGCCATTTTTTACAAAAGCACACAAAACCTGCAGAAATTGTTCTATAACTTTTGTAGATCTATGGGACACGATGAGCGTACTTTTAGAAGCTATGAGTTAATGATGGATAGAACTCCCACCTATAGAGTTTAGGTCGAATCACGGCCCCTAGACCCGAATGCAGGAGTGGCACGAACAGGATTTTAGGGGCACGAACAAGGTCAAGGTGGAGGAGGACCTAGAAGAGGTCGCGGATAGTTGATATGCTACAATTGCGGAGGGATAGGACATTATGCTCATGATTTTAAAAATCCATTGCACCCATCATGTCTGTATTGTACCTTATTTGATCATGAGACAGAAGATTGTCCTACACTGATAGCTAGGATACGCGATTAGGGAGCACTACTGCCTCCCCCGACTCAGAACCTGTAGAAGATGAGGTTTGAGTCACGCGAGGAAGATCCAAATGTGAACATTGCACTCCGAAGTGGAATTGCGACAGGAGATGATAAAGGCAAACAACCCGAAGATAGTACTTGGGTTCGCAAGGCTCCAACAAAAGAAGCAGAGTTTGATTTGGAGCATGCTAAGGAAACCTTCATGGAAGCTAAGAAGAGCTTTGTTGATGCCTCCAATTCAGGAAGCAAAGATAGACCGGAGCTAAAAATTGACCCATCTATGCTTATGATATTCCTGGAAACGTTCATGAAGCTACTACGTGGCAGTAAGGCTGTAAAGGGACTACAGGAACTCATTAACAGATGCGCTGAGACCAAGATAGGGGAACCACGCATAGTCCGAAATATTGGAAAACATACTATGAGGACAGGAAGAGAAATGAGGTTAACCATGCATATTGGAGAATATGAGATGGACCAATTAATTCTAGATTTAGGATCAGATGTGAACATTTTGCTGAAGTAGACATGGGAGCACATGAGAAGGCCTACACTACAATGATCTCCTATTCAGTTGCGAATGGAAAACCAACAGAAGATAATACCTATGAGAAGATGATTACAGGGAATCACCATGGATATTGAGCAAGCGAGCGTGCTAGCAGACTTTGAGGTGATAGAGATTGTTGATGGTAGCAATCCCTACCCCGCGGTCTTAGGAATTGATTGGGCCACTGACATGAATGAGTTGATTAATCTGAAGAAACACAAGATTATTTTTGAGAAGAAGTCTCTGCGCGTAGTTATACCTTTGGACCCTGCTAAGGGATTGCGCTATACAGAGCTGGTGTGCGACTATGAAAGTGATGATGATTTGGACTGCATCTACAAAATAACTGCATGAGAGCAAGATTGGGTAAATCCCACTGTAGATGGGCAGATCTCATGAGAGCGTGAAAGCTCCTATACATTGGATTCTGATGAGGAGATAGAGCGATGGCAGAACTAGTTACACAAGGTAACCACACTGAACTATAATATGATGAAAAGATCACTACACTACGTATCAATGGAAGTGAGAGATCTCCCTGCTTATGATGGATTAGGTGAGATAGATGCTTTCTTGGACATATTCGAAAGGGAGGTGCCAAGAAAGTAACGTTTCCAGGCCTTGAATTGGGTACGGCACGCTATGCTCGCGAGGTGGTGGGGTACGCACAAAGGAAGCTTTGAGGACTGGTGCACATGTAGGAGGATGATGCGCACATGGTTTGGGAAACCTATAGTGTGATTGGCAGATAAATACAATGGATAGGATGGTCCACATGCACATCTGTCTAGGTGGGTATAGACATATGGTAAACAACCTGCGCAAATGCACATGAACTTCACGTTGGGAAATACGGTCAATAAGCATGTGTTGGGCAGGTATTGGAACAACGTAGTGGGGAGAGAACAAGCGCGTAGAAGGTTATCCATGCAGAAGCATTTAACGAAGTGTGTGAAGCACTGAACAAGGTATGTAATGCACAGTGAAGTGATTGGGACCTGCATGTACTAGTAGTCTTATGGGATTATAGGACAACGTGCAAGAAACTAATGGAACAGGTGCCTTCTAGGCGGGCCTATGGAGTGAACGATGTAATGTCGATGGAGTATATCATGCCTAGTCCGCGAATAGTAGTGCCCATGGATATGATGGTTTGTGGAGCCTTGGAAGAAGGGATCACATAGTTGGTAGAGCTCGAAGAAGAACACTTGGGACCTGAGGAAGAGATCCAGTAGGGTAATCTTAGGCTCCAAGAACTCATGAATGAAAGAGTTTGGTTGAGGTTGAAAAACACCATGGTGGAAGCAGAAGTCAAGAAGCTTGAGGAAGGAATACAGAAGGACTTTCTTGATAAGAAAATTGTGGTGATAAAATAGGATGTGCACGATTATGTTGATGAATTTGGGGACTACCGCCAAGATTTGATCATTTTGATACTTTGGATTGGACCATATGTTACTAAGGGGATCACAGATGGTGGTGTGATGCAGTTGGTGAATTCCAATGGTGAACCCTTCCCAGGATAAGTAAGCGATAGTCGATTGAAGTCATATACAAGTGGCCTGGCCACCTGACTAGCCATGGGAAGCACAGTCTTAGCACTCCAGGTAGTTGAAAGGAGGCGCGGGACTATAAAATACCCTGCCTAGGAGCTGCGCGATGTCAGGACTGCATGGAGGAGCGAAGTGTCACAAGATCTGCGACAGTGCAAGGGTAGTTGCATTGCCACATGGGTCGGCTGGGAAGTGACCATTGCAGTCACTATTCACGATGTGATGCTTGGTTTGAGACCAAATGGAGCAGGTGGAAACCATTTAAGACAAACTTTATGGGCTAGATTTGGGAAATGGACTAGATTTGGGGGGAATGGTCGAATTCAAATTCAAAAGGTGCTATAAATTGCAAAGGGATTCCTGGCAAACAACACTTGGCCATTTGAGAATTGAGCTATTACATGCCTAGAGATCTATGAACCTAGATCTATTTGATTTTTTGAAGTTGAAGGCGTTGTTTGAGCACTTACCCGAGTCATTGAGAGATTTGTGGAATAGTAATATGACCACACCAAAGGAAGCCATGGATATTAGCGAGATGATCGCTGAAGAGGCCACACAGGCCATGACAATAGGAGATGCCCCTAAGAGCGCCGACATAGTCGTGAAAATACCTAAATCACTGCGCATGCTGAGACCCAATAAAGATAAGCAGCCCATGGTTCCAGTACGTGTGTCCCCTAGAAACCTGTTGCGAACTAAACTGACCATGGAAGAAAAGGGGAAAGCGGTTAATGTGGAAACTGATGAGGAGGAGGAAGACCTTGAGGAAATCTTGGTCGAAGAGGAGGAAGACAAAGAAATGGAGGAAGAAACCTAGGGTATGGACCCTCTAACAGGCTGTTAGTATATGTTTCTCCATGAAAAGGGAAAGCAAGGGTTACCTAAGGACCTAGATGAGAGCAAGATCTCTTTGCAGACTCTGCTACTACCTAATGATATCATTTTTCAAGGAGCGCACTTCAGACAGGTGCCGAGTCTAAAGTTTGAAGACTGAGATCTCGCAAACCACGAGAAATTCCCACACTTGGCAACCTCACAGATCATGAGCATGAAGAAAAAAACTGTGGCGGGAGTCAGAGTTGGAGCTGCACAAGTGGTTGTGTGGAGTAGAGAAAGCAGGGTTGTTAAACCTGCTCTAGGTGTCGCATTACCATCGTGCCTCGGTAACTATCTTTGTCATCAGGAAGTTGCTCTGCCTAGTGCATGATGGGTGTTTGTGGTTGGAGGAGCCCATCCCCATCATGGACCACCTGATTCATAGAATTACCTGAATCCCTTGTAAGGGGGAGGACCCCACGGATATTTTGTAGGGTAAGAGCAACGACTTGGCCATCGCGGAGGCCATGAAGGAAAAATTCAAGCTGGAGAAAAAGAAGAGAGGGTATGCGATCTCCAGTATCAACAATAAGGTAGTCATAGTTTCCACCCAGATACTAGCTAGCAAGGTTATGCGAAAGTGTTGCGCGAATGAGGTGCTCGCGCCGATGATAGCACTTTTCGCACAGTGCACGGAGGGGATCTAGATTAACTGGTCCGAGTACTTGTGCAAGGAGTTCCTGGAGAATTGCCGCGAGGCACAGGATTAGGGGAAGACTTTCCACTATGCATGGCTCTATTGTCCATAGTGCTGGTGGCTTGGGAAATTCCTGAGGACAACTAGTTCCCCACAATTGCATGGGATCTTCCGGAGGCAATGAAGTATGCTTCGATGTGGGCCACTAAAGACACGCAGAGGATCCGAGATAGTAAGATATTGTAGGTGTTCATGGAGATGAACATCAGAATGGGGATTAATCGTAAACCGCGGTTATTGCCCACTATCTATAATAGTCTACAAAGCTTCATGGAGTTCAAGGTAGATTTCCACCACGTGTATGTCAGGATGCGCAAGCATAACATGGTGTTAGAATCCTACTTGATTTAGATCTCTAGAAAGTCTAGTTGAAGTTTGTTACATTTAATAGGCAGTTAAAAGTTGAATAGGTGTCATTAGAAGTAGATTTCGAGTTCCCCTCATGCTTGAGGAGGAATCTCAATCAGGTAGAAGAGCTTTATAAATAGGAGAAAGAGCAAGGTACAAAGGGTTGGAAATTTATGAAAAAAAAGCTCTGATATTTGGCTTATGTAAAGACTCTATTTTAGTAATACAAGTTTGGCTTTGCTTCTTAGGACTCATGAGGGATTTGATGTTCAGAATGTGTTGTATTGTTCTTTTCCTAATATTTGCAGTGGTATGAATGTGTAATCACTTAGAATTCACTTAAGGTGCTCTAACTTCCTGTATACATTCATAGACTGTGTGGTCCTATATGTTTTTAGTATGTTCTGAATGTGTTGAATGCTGAATGCCTTGACTTCTATGTAAGGTTGACACCATTGTCATTCTAAAATGATGTTGACTCCATAAGCCCAATGGATAGATTTTAACTGTGTTTCCACCATTCATATTTTTATATTCATTTCACAAGAGTTAGCCATCTTAATCACAATTGAAAAAATCATTAATCCTTTTGAGAGAGCCCTCTCAGGTTGAGGAGGCTAAGCCTTAGCCTAAAGTAGATTTGAAATAGTTACTTAAGGTCTTCCTCGTCTGCAGCCTTCCAGGGCCTGATTTTGAGATAACAGACCCTGAGAAGAAGTGGAATGAGCTCCTGTACCTGGCCACAGATGATGTCATATTCACTGTACTTGAGTCATGGCCGCCGACATGGTGCACTCCAGCCATCTCCGCATTGGAAACGAAGAAGTTAGCTGCACAAAAGAAGAAGGAGGAGGTGAAACTACGGATGGCGCAATTGGCAGAGAAAAGAAGAAAAGAGGTAGCAGCAGCAAAGGCAGAGGAGGAGCTTGACACTGTGAAAGAAGCAGTAGAATAGCAGAAGGTAGCCGTAGAACAGAAATAGGTAGTAGAGAAGGAGCACGAGGGCCATAAGTCGTCGTTGCCTGAGGAAGAACCCAAGACAGAGGAAGGTGGCATGGACCCACAGATAGCATCTACACAATTAAACCGCCAGTGCCCGAGAGAGCAGGTGGGGCCGCGGAAGAAGTCAAAAGCCTCCAAGACTTCTTTTGATCCAATCACCCTCACTGATGGGGATCTGCATGACATAGGGGAGACAGTGCATGACATCACTGTGGAGGCCCTCCAATAGTTAATGGAGGAAAATCAGATGGCATTAGAGGCCCTCCGGGCATAGATACAGGAGTTGCAGGTGTGCACTCCTCAGGCTGGTACTCTATCGACTAGCCTCGCAGTAGGGACAACCACAGCTGAGGAAATTTTGCATGCATGCATGACCAATACTATAGTGCTGCCAAAAGGGGCACTGGTTATAGAAAATGAGGCCGACAGTCCTATGGTTCACCAACGGATGAATGAACGAAGCATGCAAAGTGGATGAACGCGAAAAACATGCACCTTCGAGAACAAGTGAGCCTGTCAAGACTTCCAGCATGAAATCAAGGAACAACATGCGAAAGCTTCATTAAGCAAACCAAGGACCATCAAATACTCCGCGCACCTCGCCATGCAGAGGTGAAGCTATGGTACATCATGAAGACATCCATCACTCAGCAGCACTCTAGCTTGACATGCACTCTAGCAACAACATGAATGTACCAGCATTGTCGTGTCAAGTTATGTTGAGTCAAGTCATGAGTCATGTTGCCCACATCTCCACTATGGGCTTGATGTCAAACAATGTGATGTAATGTGGAAGTCCAAGAGACCCACTTGTTGAACACAGAATCATGTTAGTTGGAAAGTCATGGAAGTCGAACGATCATGAGGGTAGTCGAATAGCTACAAGAGTCAGTTTCACCCTTGGCTATAAATACCCCCCTCATTTGTACATGAAAGGACTTTTCACCTCATCTCCTCCCACTTAGCCAAGAGAGTATGTAATATTTTCTTTGAGGAGTAAGTAGTGGCTGACGGGGGTAGTGATACATGGTGTAACAATGTGTCTTAGAACTTTCGCTTAATTCAGAAGCCTGTCAACAGGCTAGCACATTTTCACACATGTATTTTATTTGTTGTAAGACTGATATTTAACACTTGTAATGCATGTTTCTTTAACCATGTGTTCTACATCTAAACTAATTCATTTGTTGTAATGCATAATCTATTGATGGAAATGTTGTATATGCTATTAATTTTGTCCCGTCTATATCAACTACTCTGTCAGACATCAGACAGACCTTTCACATGAACCTTGTTGTAACAACCATTGCACTTGTCTTGGACTGATCCATGACTATTGTATGTGTTATCTTACCTTGTATGTTGTGATTGTCGCATCCAAGTGGACTGCTCCACTAGAAGCTGTGATTTTCCTTTGTGTTGTGTGTTCCTAGCCGAGTTGGGAGTGATCCCTTTCAACATGGAACTCACCTTCACCTTTTTCCCCTCACAGTGAAATAACTATTGACACAAGTACACTTACAATCATCAAGCATGTGAACCTCACTTATCCAAGACAAAGCAAACCACTCTCCTGTGTTGACAAGCAAGAGTTGAGGCAAATCCTTTAGACAATGGAAACCGGGCCATCATACCAAATGGGACTCCCACACCAAACAGTGTGAGGTCTAGTTAGGACTTCACACTAGGGTGATCCCCTAAACATTGGCTAGTCTAGCACCATTAACATGTCCCGATCATATTTTTCATCTTGTGGTATTATTTCCTATTGTATGTAGCCATTATATGATTTTATCTATTTTTTTAGTTGCATCAACCTCCAAATAAACGTTTAAGGCCCGACCCAAAGTTTTGGACAAGGGGAGGGGGAGTACTAGAGCCTTGTGGTTCCAATGGTCATGTAGACCCAGGGAGGGAAGATGATGAAATAAAGCAGGTAATATGCATAAGGGAGTTTAAAATGTGAAATGGGAAAACAAACCGCACTACCAAAATCAGGGTTTCCCAAGCAGTGTCCATCCTGAAGCTATAAGTCAAAAGAGGAGATCCCATGGGACTAGGGCTAGAGATTCATTGGAAATACACTAGCCCATGTTAATTCATAATATTGGGTTAGAATTTTTTTATTTTTATTTTTTTCAATTCCACGGATTACTCCCCATATTACTACTGTAAAGAAAGGAAGAGCCATTGAAAATTAGCCCCCCATTTAAAGTGAGGGAACAATACTACAGTCAAACCATTCATCCTTCCAATTCACCCAATAATATATACTAAGTGTGCTCAAGGAAAAGAAAGCATAATCACCCGATTGCACAATGAAAGACATACCCTTAGGATTTTATGGCTCACCTTCAAACGTATGCTCTCAACAAATGGGCAAGGAGAAATATGACTAGGAAGTCAAGGGATGTTGGATGCTAACTAAAGAAAAATATAGGAGAAAAAAATATCCTAATGGTTCACCCATTGGTGGTGGGTAACAAGGCCTCTAATAGGAACTTTCATGGCCTCTAGTGCAAGGAACTTCTGAAACATCCAACTCAACTCAACTATTTTCTTATTTTTTTCTCTTCCATTCCTTCATGTATTTTTCTTGATGTTTGATAGAAATATCTTCTTCCTCAATTTTCTTATGATACCATATCATGTTGCTTCTATATTCACATGATATCTTCCCAAGGTTCAGATCTGAAGAATTATGTATTTTGCTTGAATAAGGGAGTGAATGAATTATGATTTCTGCTATTATATCCATTAGGACCTCTGATTTTCTTGCCAGTAAACTTATTTTTGGAAGCCTAATATGGGATTCTTTTACTTAATCATTCTTGTCATAGGATTTGCAGTTCCTTACTTTATGTCCAAAGTTATTGCATAAAAAATAATGATCAATAAATATGGTTTGATACCTATCCAAGTAGGATTACCTTGATGAATCAATTCTTCTTAAATTGTTCCATCAATTCTTTGTTGATCCTTGTCTCTTATTATACTACTATAGTGTATGGATCCATTGAGAGCATCAACATAACCTCTTGATGTAGTAGCTTTTCCAAACTCATCCTGATTTATTTCCTTGTTTTCACTCTAGTTGGGGATTTAGAGAATATTAGCATAACTTTCACAGCTTTCCTAAAACAAAATGGTGACTTAAGGCTTGCATATTCTTTGTATGAAGTATCACCCATATAACTAAGACCTGTTTTGTCATATGGTGATCTTTGACTGCTAAGAATATCATCCAATATTTGAAAAATTTTCAAATTTTTGTTGAGATTGTGTATTTAATTCCTTAATGAGACAACTTCTACTGCAAGCTTCACACAATTTATTTCCTTCTCCTTCAGCTAAATTTTCATCAATTTTTCTATTCTCTTTGCTTCTTCTGGTTGAATTTTCAAAGAGATGACTTCTTCAAAAAAACTCTCTTTCTCTTTCTATTTTTTATCAAATTATTCTTCTAGCTTCTCACAATCCTCAACCTTTTCCTTTAACTAACTTGTAAACATTTCTTCTCCATTTCATGCTTCTTGAAATATCAAGAGGATAGCTTCTATTTCATCAATGTTATGATTCTTCTCTTCAAGGTTTGGAATTTCTCTTTAATCCTTATATTTTCTTTTCTGACCAGTTGACATGGCAAATTTTTGCTATACCAATAAAGGGAGCTACCCTAATCACAGACCCCAATTAGATTTGTTTTCGTTTGGGATGGCTTAGCTCTAACGGGTTTTAAAAGGATCCCGTAAACTGTTAAATGCATTGAAATATTGCTTCTGGGAAGAAGACTGCAATTAAATCAGCAAAATAAAATAGCTAACCTCTATGTATTGAATCCAATCTGCTCTTCTTCTAACTACTCTAGTCTATGTCCTAATTATCCTATTATCCTAATCTATCCTGCAGGGGCATGACAAAAGAGAGATTAGACATCATATATGAATTCCAAGTCTAAATGAATCAATTACTGGTTCACATAAGAACAAGGTTGCATCAATTCTTAATTGTAATCCAATCATTCATACAGGAATACACATTCCTTTTTATAGAAGTAAAGCTTGCAATTGATGTCTAACATAGTTTCAAATCAGGGACTGCTTATGAATTAACTATGATGAAGAATTACATTCAAACAACCAAGGCTAATTATAAGTTGTATCATTATCAATATGCATAAAAACAACACATTTGTATTTATGCCAGCAACAACACCCTGTCTCAAAACACATAAAAGTGAAGGATCTTAAATCAGAAACAAAAGGCTCCTCATTGAACCAAACAGTCTCCTTTATTCATAATAAATCAAAGTTTTTTTCTCAAAACAAAAAGCCCGTCTCTCCTATCTGAAGGTAATATTTATGCCTCAGGCCATGACCCTTCGTCTTCCCCTGTTATTTTCAATATACCAATCAGAATACATAGAGGTAGAGCCATTGGTGTCACTGCTGACACATAGAAGGCGTTTCCTGTCACTGGAGCGCTTCATTTCCTAGGGAAATGAATAGATGTTGATTAGAAGAGGATGACTATGTGTCATCTCTTCATGATGAAACCTGGGGCAATTTCACCTTCGGAATACATAGGCAACACCTGGAAACATGACCGCCAATGCCTGAAGCCAAATCTTTAAATAAAACATATCTGCATAGATGATTCTTCGTATTCGCTCATGCATCTTTTATCTGGAGTCATACTTGAAGCTTATGCATCCATTCTTCAACCTCGCTTGCCTTCTCTCGGTCCTCACCTGCAAATATAACCAACATCAGTCATACTTATACAAATATGATATAAATGCTTAAAAAAAACACAAATCTTACCTTCGTGAAGCATTATAACATCAAAAGGGATAAGCGTGAAAGAATCGCCCCCTGGTTTTTAACCCATGCATTGATCAAGTCCCGCAAGTGAAAATCCGACTTACACTGAAAATCATTGCACAACACCAAACCAGATCCAAAATCTGGACTTGAAATATTATAGATGGGAGCCTATACACTATCGGGTCCGCCATATGGGATTTTCATTAAAAATTGCGACCACGGCCTTTTATCGAATACACAGGAATATATGTGAAAACCCGCAAATGGGTCATACAACCAGACTTAAAAAATTATACACCAGAGCCTATAATTATCAGTGGGTCCGCCGTATCGCAAATCACTTTATGTAAAGCTCTTAGGTTCCGCCGATTGTGATATGCGATTGGGGCTCCGAACCCGATAATATATATATCGTGGTTAATAAAGCCATCGGGTTCGGAACATAGGCGCGCTTTATATATATATATATATATAGATATATATATATATATTATATATATATATAATATATATATAATATATATATATATATATATAATATATATATATACCATATAGCCATATAGCCTTGCGATCCCGCCAATTATGATATGCGATATGTTTCCGGACCTGATATTATATATATTGCGGTTAATAAAGCCATCGGGTCTGGAGTATAGTGGTACGCATCATGCCTTAGTGTTGATTCCGATAGGTGAAAAGGGGTGATTTAGGCATTTTTTTTTAGTATTTCTATTATAAAGAGTAATAATGGAGATAAAGGTGCAATGGAAGGTCTTTGAGGGTTGAAAAGGTGTCAATGCAGGACATGAATGAAGGGCTAGAAAGGGTTATAAATGGATCATGCGGTAGATGTTTAAAGAGGGGGCTTAACCATTAGGAATTGAATATTTGGCTCGACAACGAGTTAAACTCTCTGGGATAAAACATATCACTCAGAGAGGTGAAAGAATCAACTTTTAGGGGACCCATTCAAAATTGATACCAAGGCAGGTTTTAATAGGGTGGTGGTTTCTTCTGATTTGTTTACCGGAGAATCCACAGTAAGTACCATTTTATGCCAACGTTTCGAATCCCAACTGGGATCCATCATCAGGACCCTGGATTTTAGACCTCTGTGGTTTATTTCTTCTTATTTGTTTACCAGAGAATCCACAGTAAGAACCATTTTATGCCAACGTTTCGAATCCTAACCGGGATCCATCATCAGGACCATTTGAATGCTGGATAGAAGAAGAGCTGATTTTAGAGAATATATAGTAATGAGGAAAATAATTTAAGATGAAGGTCGGCTATCATTTTTAGGGTTTAATTTATTAATATTAATAATTGATGAGAGGTCGACTATTTTTTTATTTATTTTTTAATTAATTATTAGTATTTATAATAAAATAATTTGTTAAGGAATTCAAACTTCTGTGATCCATAGCATTTGTTTAGAAACTTTTTGGCGAAATCACATAATTGATCATTTGTCGACGCATTTCGAACCAACTAGTGTGGTTCATCGTCAGGACAAGTTGAAGAAACAGATCCAGTATGACTCCAACGGCTAAAAAGACTAACGGTTATTTTCCAACTTAAGAACCCAGTAAAACCTCCTTTAACTAAAATAATATATTATTCTTTATAATTATTATTATATTTACGCAGTTCAGTAAACTGGGTACAAAATAAAACAGAACAGTGGTTAGATATTAAAATTAATCTATTTATTTATTCAAATTATTAATAAATATATATATTATTAATATTTTCCAATACCTAATATAATACTATATTTAATGTTAAGTAATTAAATTATTTATATAAATTATTAGAAAAAATAAAAAGTAAATTAGATCCATGGTTAGTTACCAAACTAAACCATTTAATTATTTAAAATATTATATATATATATATATATATATATATATATATATATATATATATATACCCATCTGTGTGTGTATATATATATATATAATATATATATATATATATATATAATATAAACATATATATATATATCATCTAAATATATATATAGAATTTTCAATATACTAACATTCCAATAAATTATTAATATAATATAATCAATAATATTCAATATAAATTAATAATAATAAAATTAATAATATTAATATTATTATTAGTACTAATCCACAATTGAAATAATATTTATTATATTATATATAACAAGAAAGTTAGTACAATTTTATTTTTGATTATTATAATTTAGAATTATAATTTACCTATTTTTACTAATTAGTTTTCTATAATTTTAATATCATAAAATATTATTACTATTAATGGTAACTATTATTAGAAATGGCGAACCGTTGGGCAAACCAGTTATCTATGTTTCCAAATAAATATTGGATCAATAGAACAATAGGGTGTTAAGGTAAACTTGAAATGCAAACTGTATAGATGGACAGGCATGGATTCCACTTCTACATTAATTGCTACAGGGGGAATAAAGACAAATAGCTTCTACCTACTGGCAGGATTTTGACATGCATTCTTCAATGATAATATTATGGGATTTATTGACCTTCCTTTACCTGTTTCCTACTTTCAAAAATCCTTTTGGGGCCATCACTGGTCTGTCAATACCTGTTTAGGTGTGTACCTCATCTCTTTATTTCTCATCAAGCTTGATGTGGATATGTTTATCTGCACTTTATATAAGAATTTCAGTGCTATATTTTCATATGATTTAATGGGGCGCAGTCATGGATCATGCCATATTTTTAAACTGCTTAAGCAAGGTTAGGCTTGCTATATCAACTAGTACTCTGAGCCCAGCAACAGTCCCTACTCTAACTGGCTTCCCAAACAACCTATTCCTCCAGATTGGCACAAGGACTTGACATTTCATTTTCTTTTAAATAAGTCCTTCTAGTTTCAGGCACAAGGACTAGAGCACAATTGGATTTGCCATAGGGTATATGACAATGATTTTAGCCCATGAAAGGGGGTTTACTTGTAGATGATAGGTATTGGAAAACTTAGTGTGGTGGATGGGACTAATGGAGAATGACTGCAAACCTTACAAGCAAGTATAGGCTAGGTTTGAGTGGGATTTTAAAATGCAGCATTCCTCCATGCCAGTCCAGCTATAGTTACACAATTTTTGTTTTTATAAAGCTACCCCTACATGCTCCAAGTATCAAAGTTATCAGCAGATCTTACCTAGTTCCCAATAGATGCTAATGAATGACTTCGATTTGAATTTCATGGCTGACTTTAAAGTTCTCATGGGCTCATTGGAAATTTGTTTGATTTGCAAGGTAATGATGGATTTAGGATCAGCAAACTCATCAGCAAGTTAATGAAGGAGGAAAAAGCTGAAGGTGGCGAATGGGGGCAATCTGGAAAAGGAAAAAATGAGACTAGAGGACCAAAATCAGTAGGCTGAAAAGCACTGCAACTCAAAAAAGAAGGAAAATAAACTTTGCAGCAAAACAAGAGAAGAAAACACGGAAATGTAACTAAACTAACAACAAAAATAAAATGAATTCTAACCTACTCAGGAGGTAACCACCATGTGGTGGCTACTGGAAGTATCTCTTGAGATGTTGGCCATTAACAGGGAGTTTTTCCATTTCTCCTTGTAAGGTTTTTAATTTGTAAGTTCCTTGACCAATCTTCTCTTCAACTTGGAATGGGCCTAGCGATAAGTGTTGGAATTTTGTGTGTTTACCTTTTGGCTCATTCAACTTGTCCCATTTCAGGACTAGCTCTCCTGCTTGGTAATCTTTGTTTCCTTCGAGATGGTGATCAAACCATCTCTTCACAATCATTTGATGATTTCTGAATTTATTTCTGGCTTTGTCTCTCAAATCCTCCAACTTCACTAGTTGGTTGATCCTTTCTTGGAGTAATGCTTAAGGGGTCCCTCTTAAGGTTTGGGAGAGCTGTAAAGAGGGAAGGGTAATGTTGGGAGGCAAGATGGTTTCCTGTCCATAGACGAGGAAGTATGGAGAGTTTCCTAAGGCCACTTTTGGGGTGACCCAATCGGCCCAAAGGGCATTTGTTAGAAGGTTGTGCCAGTTCCTCGGGTTGTCTGTGACAGACTTACGGATTATGCATATGAGGTTTTTATTTGAGGACTCTGCAACTCCATTTCCTTGGGGGTAATAGTTTGGTGCATACCTTATGTGAATTGATTTATTAATAGCAAATTTGGTCAGTTTCAGTGATGAAAAGTAGGAACCATTATCAAATATGAGAGCATCAGGGATGCAATACCTATTGATAATGAATTTCTCAATAAATGATATTACCTCGTCTTCATTTACCCTCTGAATTGGGATGTCTTCGGTCCATCTGGTGAAGTAGTCGGTCGCTATGAGTATATGCTTATGCTGTTGTGAATATTTTAGAGTGATCTCACCTATGACATCTAGGCCCCATTGCTGGAACGGGCGATAAATCATAATGGGCCTGAGGGGAATGGCTAGCTTTCTTTCTTGTCCTGCAGCAATTTGACATACCTTGCATTTCCGGGTGTGTGCATGTGAGTCTCTGAACACTGTGGGCCAATAATATATGGCTCTTAATATTTTGTGAGCAGTGGTCTCTCTACCATAGTGACCACTTGCTGGGCCTTCATGCACTTCTTTCAAGACATGGTTGACATCATACTTTTCCAAACTCCTCATCCAGATTCCATCATAATTTTTTCTGTATAATGTGTTATTGGCCAAATGATACTGATTAGATTTCAATCTGAGCGGTCTCCGTTGTGATGCATCCATGTGTTCAGGACATGACCCCCGTGTAAGATAAAAGAAGATGTCGTAATACCATGACTCAGGGTCCAAAAGGGCCTCCGACGTTTCACGCTCACACATTAGCACTTCATTAATCCATAGGGGCTCCTCCCTAAATTCCACTTGTGCATTCTGTGGGTTCTGCGCTTTTGGTTCCTCAGGTGCCCCTACTTTCTCCACCAAGGCTTCTACTGCTAGTCTGCACAATCCCTGCCCTCGAACTATCTTTGCCAACTTAATCTTGAGGTTGAACTCTTGAAGTGCAGTTATCCAATTTCCTCTCCATTCACCCATTTGTTTCTGCACGAAGAGGGATCTCACAGCAGGGTGGGGAATGATCACTTTAGTCCTAGACTTTAGTAAATAAGGGTGGAAATGTTTTATGGCCTTGAAAATTGCGAAGCCTTGCTTCTCCATGTCAGGGTAGTTTAGTTCTACTCCCTAGAGATTAGAGCTCATATAAGAAATAGGGACTTCGTTGCCTTCAACATTTTTTTGAGTTAGTACTGTGGCATATGAAACATCAAAAGCAAAAGTGTACAAGAAAAATTCCTTGCCAAAATTGGGGCTGACCAATGCAGGAGCTTCCACGATGGCTTCCTTGATTCACTAAAATGCTTTCTTGGCTTCACCGCTCCACTTATACACAATGTCTTTCTTCATCATTAGCTGCATGGGGCACACTATTTCTGTGAAACCTAAGACAAATTTTCTAACGAAATTGATCTTCCCAAAGAAATATTGCATTGCCTTTTTATTTGGAGGGGGTTGTATTCTAATGATGTTCTCTATTCTTTCAGGATCAATAACAATTCCTTCTTTAGAGAGGATACGACCCAATAGTTTCCCTTCTATGATTGCAAAGACACTCTTTTTAGGATTCAATGATATTCCATACCTTCGGCATCTTTGGAAAATCTGTTTCAGGTGATCAATATGATCCCTTCTGTGATATGAATACACAGGGATGTCATTGATGTAAACCACTACTGATTTGTTAATTAACCCTCGGAAAGCTATATCCATGGCTCTCTAGAATGTGGCGCCCACATTAATAAGTCCAAAAGGCATTTTATGATATGCGTAAGTGCCCCATCTAGTGTTGAAAGTTGTCTTAGGCTGATCCCCATTAGATAACAACACTTGATTATATCCTGAAAACCCATCTAATAGGGACAACATTTTAGACCCAGAAATGCACTAAAGAATGTGTTCCATAGAAGGGACATGACAATTATCCTTTTGCGATGCTTTGTTCAAGTTTATGAAATCAATACACAACCTGATATCTCCATTTTTCTTCCTTACTGGCACAAGATTGGCTACCCAACGTGTGCGTTTGACAGGAAAGATGATTTTAGCATCTAGCGTTTTTTTTAATTCTTTCTTCACCAACGGTTCTAGTCTTGGATGCATCTTACAAAGATTTTGTTGGTAGGGCCTAACCTCCTTTTCTAAAGCAATTACATGCTGCATAAATTTGGTATCAAATGTTTTTAGGTCTCCATATGTCCATGCAAAGATGTCCTTGTATTCTTTAAATATCTTGACAAATGCAACCTTTTCTTGTGGAGAGCACCCCAAGCCTAGATTGATATTTTTTGGATCTTATTTGGTTCCAAGGTTGACCGATTCATACTCCTTGGATGAGCTATCCATTTTGCAGTTAGTCGGCTTCTTGAATTTATCATGCAAGTCATACAAGTTCTCCATCTTGACAACTAACTTGGGAATCACATTGGGCTGATCCTTTTCCTCATCTTCCCTCTCGTTCATAAACCTGTCATGCTCTTTTTCATCAATGGTTGCATTCTTGAATGTCTTCTCGCAGTGCAAGAACTCAAGGATTTTCTCATCATCTTCGAACAGCTGCCAATTTGAGATGTTATCAGGCACGGATGATCTGAAAATCAATTCAACATAACATTTATTCTTCTTCAATCTAAAATTAGGAAAAAGTTTAGCAGCCATACTAGCCATCAAATTGGCATCTTAGTTTTTCCCTTGAGGTATGTATGTGATATTAAAATAATCAAAACTGTCAATTAAGCTCCATACCTCATGCTATTACCTCATCGGGTGTGGCAAATTGCAATTTATCCTTTTCCTTACCTGATCCACGATTATCTGTGAGTCCAAAAACTTTAAGATTTTTCACCTTCATATCAATGGCTTTCTTTAGGCCCTGCAGCAAGCCTTCATATTCTTCGGTGTTGTTGATGCATGCGAACTCCAACCAACTGGCCATCAAATGTTGGTTCCCTTGCGGGTCAATGAGAATGCTCCCAGCACCTGCACCTTCAAAGTAGTTAGAGCCATCAAAGTAGAGTGCCCAAAATATAGAATCTAATGTTACATCAATTAAACTGCTACCTACGAAATTAGTCCTATCATCTACTATAATACAAGATAGTTCATTAGTTGGATTATGGGGGGGGAGCTTCCAACTGTGCGTTTGTCAAATTTTCTTCAACTGTTTTTGCATGGAATTCTCCAAAACAGGTTTTCGTAGCATAAACATTGAAACTATAGTTCCCAAGGATAGAATTGGTAAACATTACAGGTTCATTGGGGCTGTTTAATTCTATCACCACATACTTCATGTATCTTTCTCGGTCAACTCTCAGCATATCACCCTTCCCCTTTTGAGGCAGCAAGAGATGGGACCAATCAGTTGAGAAATATCCATTGAGTTTTGCTGACCAGTGCCTACTAAGAAGCATTCCATAAGCCTCGAATATATCGACTACCACTATATCAATGACTTGTGTATATTGTGGTTTAGCAGCCATCCGAATCAATACCTCTTTCAATTCTCCATGTCCAATTGCATAATTCGAGTCCCAGTTTTCTCGGGTATTGCATGCAGTCTTTTAGCAACATCATAAGGCATCACAGTGGATGAGGCACCAAAATCTACCAAGAAATTATGTACGTTCATGTTGAGGATTTCAAATTTGATAAGGAAAGGTGGAGTCATGGATTTTGATTTTATCCCTATCATGGTTGCACTGACATCTTGTGGGTTTCGATTCATTTTGGACAGAGTGTCTTCCATAGTTGATGGAATTTGGGCTGTAATGGAGGTGTTGACAGGTCTGGACATTGACTTCTTGGTTTGGTTGCTTGGGATGGTGGGAACTTTGCAGTTCCGCTCATTCATAGCTTTCAGGAACAAATATCTTTGTTGCGTTAATTTTAGCAAATCAAAGTATGTGATATTAGCCCTAGATTTCTTGAGATGATCCACAATATTGTAATCAATGTTATAAACAGGGTAGGGCAAAGTAAACATACCAGTTTTGTTGTTCTTAGGTGGGAGTTTACCATTTTGAGTCGCCTTCGTTGCAGTGGGAGCTGTATTATCTTTGTTTGGATGGTTTACCACTAGGGTATTCTTGGACTGACCACTTGGTCTACCCTTCTCAGCAGGAACTTTGGGAGTGGGTGCCTTCAAAGGGTGGACATCTTTCCTTGTTTGGTCTACAAGCTTCATCACACCTGCAAGTGGCCCCTTACTTCGTGTGTGGATTTCATTAGTGTGGATTTCTACCATACTATTTCCTTCGTCATCATCATTCTCATTTGTAGAAATCCCACAGTACATTGATTTGAGATTCTTTGTCCAAGGGCTCTTCCACTTGATATTCTTCCTCATTTTCTTGTTCTCGCTCTAGCTCCACTATAGGTTCTTCTTTGTTATGAAGCGATCCGATAAGAGCTAGCTCTTCCATATTTAAGTTCCCTTCATTGGGTGGAGCAGGTAACACAAGTTGACCTTGACCACCTTCTGTCTTCTTATGATAGAAAGGTTTGAAGGGTTTTCTATTTTAATACTCTCCTCCATTCCCACTAGTACTCTCTCCAGCATTCCTTTTCATATCGATAATTGTGTTTGTCAGTTTCTTAATTATCCAATGCAAACCTTCCACATCTATGGTATCCCTTTATTTGCCCTCAGCCACTTTGTTATCACTCCCATTACTCTTCTTGGATGATTGAGAGGCTTTCTTCCCTTCGGTTTTATGATGACATGTTGTGAGACTGATCATTTCATTCTTGACTTTTATTGCTTCATCGATAGCACCTTGTAAGGTTTGTGCATTACTTCTCTTGAGCCACATCACAGTAGGGACAGGGAGAGCGGTGATATAAAATTCCATGAGCACCTCATCAGTAGGTTTGGCATTAGCCGGGATTCTATTGAACAAAGTGTTAAAACAGATGTTGAAATCCTTGACCTTTTCTTTAGTGTCCATTTTCAAATGGGATAGCTCTAAAACTAAGGTCGCGGGTGTTTTTTCATCCCCGAACTTGTCTAAGAAGGCCTGCTGAAAGGTAGCCCATGAGGTGATCAACCCTATTCTCAAGCTAAAATACTATGTGGAGGTCGTACCAATCAGAGTGAAAGGGAATAAATGACATACCACATCCTCATCGGCTACCCCTAGCATGCGCACAGCTAGGAAGAAAGAGTGAATATGGTTATCAGCAGTGTCCCCACTCAAGGTCGAATTTAGGCAATACTCTTTTTGCATTCTTGGGTAAGGCATTTTTCTGCCCAGGTACTGCTACGGCATCTTGTGCAAGCCAGAGAGGGAGTGCTCCTAGAGGAGGTGGAGGCTAATTCCCACCTGGAGGAGAAGGTGGAGATTGATTCCCACCCGGGGGGGGGAAGTAGAGGTTGATTTCCACCCAAAGGAGGAACATTAGCGATGTTATGGATATGGAGGTTCTGGTTGAGGGTTTCTTCATGAGGATTTTCCCAATTAAGACAGGGATTGCCTTCAAAGGGGAGTCCTCAAGAATTTCTTCCCAAGGAGAGTCGATAATTTGCAAAGAATCTAGTACAATATCTTCAAGAGAAGGGGTTGCAGATGTCTCTTCGTTTATGTGATAGACCCTTGGCTTTCTTTTTGCTGTCGGAGGTAAAGACTGAAATATAGGGAGTTGTGATAGGGAACGAGTGTAAGCCTGAGTAAGTCTTATGACTAGTTGTTCCTGAGTAACAGGGTACTCCCACAGTCTCTCTTCCTTGGGTGACCCAAACAGGGGACTTAGATTTCCTTCCTCTACTTCTTTGAAATGAGGCTTTTCCAAATGGGAGGAGGGATCTTTTAGACCTTTACGACCCATGTATTAATCCTTTTGAATCCATGCGTGGCATTTACAAATGAAATCTTGAAAAGTTGTGGACAGTGGTTTAGGCCCTCCTTCTAGCGCTAATTTGTTGACATGGTGAATTTTTTCTATACCAAAAAAGGGAGCTAGCCTGATCACAGACCCCATTTAGATCTGTTTTCTTTTGGGATGGCTTAGCTCTAACGAGTTTTAAACGGATCCCATAAACTGTTAAATGCGTTGAAATATTGCTTCTAGGAAGAAGACTTCAATTAAATCAACAAAATAAAACAGCTAACCTCTATGTATTGAATCCTATCTACCCTTCTTCTAACTACTCTAGTCTATGTCCTAAATATCCTAATCTATCTTGCAGGAGCATTAAAAAAGAGAGATTAGACATCATATATGAATTCCAAGTCTAAATGAATCAATTACTGGTTCACATAAGAACAAGGCTGCATCAATTCTTAATTGCAATCCAATCATTCATACAGGAATAAACATTCCTTTTTATAGAAGTAAAGCTTGAAACTGATGTCTAACATAGTTTCAAATCAGGGACTGCTCATGAATTAACTATGATGAAGAATTACATTCAAACAACCAAGGCTAATTATAAGATGTATTGTTGTCAATATGCACAAAAACAAAACACATTTGTATTTATGCCATCAACAACACCCTATCTCAAAACACATAAAAGCAAAGGATCTTAAATCAGAAAGAAAGCTCCTCATTGAACCAAACAGTCTCCTTTATTCATAATAAATCAAAGCTATTTTCTCCAAACAAAAAGCCCCTCTCTCCTATCTGGAGGTAATATTTATGCCTCAGGCCATGACCATTCATCTTCCCCTGTTCTTTTCATTATACCAATCAGAATACACAAAGGTAGAGCCATCAGTGTCACTACTGACACATAGAAGGGATTTCCTATCACTAGAGTGCTTCATTTCCTGGCGAAATGAATAGATATTGATTAGAAGAGGATTATTGTGTGTCATCTCTTCATGATGAAACATGGGGCAATTTCATCTTCGGAATACACAGGCAACACCTGGAAACATGACCGCCAACACCTAAAGCCAAATCTTTAAATAAAACATATCTGCATAGATGACTCTTTGTATTCTCTCATGCATCTTTTATCTCGAGTCATACTTGAAGGTTATGCATCCATTCTTTAGCCTCGCTTGCCTTCTCTCGGTCCTCACCTACAGAGATAACCAACATTAGTCATACTTATACAAATATGATAAAAATTCTTAAAAAAAACACAAATCTTGCCTTCATGAAGCATTTATAACATCAAAAGGGATAAGCGTGAAAGAATTGCCCCCTGGTTTTTAACCCATGCATTGATCAAGTCCCGCAAACGAAAATCTGACTTACACTGAAAATCATTGCATAACACCAAACCGGATCCGAAATCCAGACTTGAAAGATTATAGATGGGAACCTATACCCTATAGGGTCCGCCATATGGGATTTTTCATTAAAAATCACGACCACGACCTTTTATCGAATACATAGGAATATATGTGAAAACCCGTAGATGGGCGGTATAGTCAGACTTAAAAAATTATACACTAGAGCCTATAATTATCGGTGGGTCCACCGTATCACAAATCGCTTTATGTAAAGCTCTTGGGTTCCGCCAATTGCAATATGCGATTGGGGCTCCGGACCCGATAATATACATATCGCGGTTAATAAAGCCATCGAGGTCTAGAAGACAGGCACGCTTTATATATATATATATATATATATATATATATATATATATATATATATATATATATATATAGATATATATCTATATATATGTATGTATATATATTATATATATATATATATATATATATATATATATATATATATATATATAGCCTTGGGATCTCGTCGATTGCGCTATGCGATATGTTTCTAGACCCGATATTATATATATTGCGGTTAATATAGCCATCGGGTCCAGAAGACAGGTGCGCTTTTTATATATATAGCCTTAGGACTTGGCCGATTGCGATATGAGATGGGGCTCCAGACCCGATATTTATATAATATGGTTAATAAAGCCGTTGGGTCCGGAGTATAGTGGTACGCATCATGCCTTAGTGTTGATTCCGATAGGCAAAAGGGGTGATTTAGGCATTCTTTTTAGTATTTCTATTATAAAGAGTTATAATGGAGATAAAGGTGCAATGGATGGTTTTTGAGGGTTGAAAAGGTGCTGATGGAGGATATGAATGAAGGGCTAGAAAGGATTATAAATGGATCATGCGGCAGATGTTTAAAGAGGGGTCTTAACCATTAGGAATTGAAGATTTTGCTTGGCAATGATTTAAAGTCTCTGGGATAAAACAGATCACTCAGAGAGGTGAAAAATTCAAATTTTAGGGGACCCATTCAAAATTTATACCAAGGCAGGTTTTAATAGGGTGGTGTTTGTGGCCACAACATGACCCTAACTATTTTTTCTAGTGCAGCCACAAGTTTTTCTTTAATATCTATTTCAATGGTGTGACGTTCTTCTGGATCTGACTGTCTAAACTTATTGTCTTCATCTTCTTTAAGAGGTTATGTATTCATGGATATGGAAGAAAATTATTTCAAGGGTTCAAAGTCTTTCCTTCTTGACCTTTCCAACTAAGTTTCTAAGGTCTACCTTCCAGTTGTTTACACTATGTTTGGAGGAACCTACACTAATACCAATTGTTGGAAATAATAATGGGGGGACAGGGGTGAATCAATGTTTCATTACATTTAACAAATTTTAGATTTTTAAACCATTAGATGCACATAAATCAAAAGACACAAATATTTATATAAAATACACTTATATAATTTTTTCTTTGTAATATTTTGTAAACTTCCTTGTACAAAGCAAGCACCAAAATAGCTCTGGTGGTTAGCCCAGTTGGTTGAAGCCCCCCTACCACGTCATTGGCCCTCTATCATGAGGCACAAGTTCAATTCTCCTTAGGTCCTATTGTCACAAAACCTAGTAAGGGTCCTAGGAGGGGTACCTAATGGACAACTACTAGACCAAATGACAATTATGGGACAAAGACTTAATGTCACCTTGGTCAGTTTCCCTTTCACTTTACAGACTTTCACCAATGGGAGGAGTCTCGGTATGAGGGAAATAACTATAAATTATTGGATGAATTAAAAGGCCCATTCAAGGGAGAGGCTAAAAAAAAGGCACAATTATTCAAGAGAAGCTAAAGGCTCTCTAAGAGAAACCTATGAGGAGACCTAGACCTAGGGTTAGTGATATCCAATAATGGCAAGGAAGCTTGAGGTCAAGGCTCCAAATATGATTATGACCTCTCAAGAAGCTTTATATGATGATTATATACCTCTATGTAAGCTTTCACTATTGTTGAGAATCCTAGAATGGAACCACACAAGTCATTGGTTTTATAAATAATCATGGGAGGCGTGTTGAAAATGCAACAAGAAAATGTCAATTTGAACTGCCTTGGTCAAACTAGAGAGAAAATTCGAATTTCCATTTCAGAAGACAACTTAGATGAGTTAGCTTGAGTAACATGGCTTGTGTCACCCAGTTAGATTAGATAATTCAAGTTGGGAGACTTGTATTTAGTTTAGTATGATTAATTGCTAATTTCTAGCAATCTAAACTAGTTAAATTGAGTTATTGCCAGTTAAACTAGTTCCAACCGTTGGAGGAACTAGTGGAATTTTTAGTAGTGAGGTATGACTCTAGTCACAACTTAGTGATCAAACAATTAACTGATCAATCATCCCAAAATAGTTGTTGCGTGCAGAGAATACAAGTTACCCAATTGAGATGGATATTCCAAGGCAATGTACTATCAGTTGTAGAGTATTCTGAGGTGTACAGGTGGTGCATGCAGTAAGAGGATGAGCTTAAATGAACTGCACAATTCCTTGGAGGAAAATTCCTATGAAATAGGGGCCTAATTACTTATTGAAAAGTGTAAGGAAATAGGAGCTTGGAGGATAGGAAACTTTGTTAAGTGTTGGCCAAAGTCAGTCAGTCAGGTAGGGAGATAGCTTATACACTTGTAGAGGTTACTCGGGCTTGAGCAAGCCTTGTATTTCATCTCTATTATTTGATTAATGTAATATAGATAGGAAGAGGTTTTAAGTAGTTGCTTTCCCCTAGATAGATATCTGTCTATGTGTGTTTAATCTTGATGCATGTTTATGATTTGTGCTCGTGATCATGAATTGAATTCCGCAGATGAGTAGAGTAGATTTAAGTCTTGTGTTTTAGTAAATTACATGAGTGGTTTCATATCTACACATTAAATTTCTACAAGGAGACCCTCCAAGGAGCTAACTAGGTCAAGGTAGTGTAGGGAAAGGGTTTTAAATGATTTAGTCCACTTAATACTATGTGCAAAAACCCTAAAGAAGACTTCTCACCAAGACATTCAATATGATTTCTAGGCATGCAAATAGGGCTTGGGTTTTCTCACAAACCAATCATGCGAATTGCCTCAAAATTGGAGGATCACTTGGGGAAACAACAATGCAATAACATGTCCAAGAATTTTTGTAAAAGATCCTTTCTAATGTAATTCATAGGCAACCCTAATTGGGTGTTTAGGAAAGGGGCCACACATTTTTGGAAGTTAAAAAATAGAGGTAAAGGAAGGGTGATCACCAAATTTTTGTTGGATTAGTACCTTATGCTTAGGCTACGAAGTCTATGTGATTTGAAATATGGATAAAATTTGTCTTCAAGGAGGATAAATTATGATTCTACAACTATCACTCTTTATCATTTACCCACCCAAGATCAATGGAATTGTATGCAAGAAAACCAATTTATTATCCACTAGGAATATTCATCTACTTATTATCAATGAGTAACAAGCGCAAATTTTCAATCTATCAACTTTCACAATGATGTTCAATAATTAGGGCATAAGAAAAACTAATTAGTTGCAAAATTTCCAGACATTAGACATTACTATATAAAAAACAATCTTCAACAAAAATACTTACAAGATAGCAAGAAATATATCCAATCCAATATCAAGATAGTGGATCCAAAAGAGAACACAATTTCAACTCCCAAAAATATTGAAATTCATAAAAGAAGCTGCAATAAACACCCAAGAAAAAGTGTGAATTGCTCAAGAGAGAGATATCCAAGTGTGATGATGATCATTGATACAAATGAGGCTCCACGCTATTTATATGAGCCTCTAAGAGCTCGAATTAGCCTAATATGCCCCTAAAAATATTTAAATTTGCAAAATAACATCACTTTGGTGACAAGCCCACCAAATAACTCATACAATGTAAGATAATCCATCCAAAATGAAGTCGAAATAATGTAGCAATGGGGTAGGAGGTAGTTGCAAAGCTTGATTGAGTCCTCAAGGTTCCATGATGAAGATGAGCGATCCATGAATGATGGTCAAGGGGTGGCCCCTTTATCTACAAGTAAAACATCATGCAATGCTCCAAAGTGGATTTGGGCTACAAGTGGTGATACCATGGGCCTCTTGGTGTAAGATAAGTCTGTAGACTGCTCCAAATGAGAGTACGGAAGATGGTTCTTTCCCTCCCTTGTCTCAAGGTTGAGACAAACCTCCTTTGGGCTTCAAATCCTCTGCCAAACATTGCATATAATGATGAATCGGTTGGTGGAATTTTTAGTCTAAGTGCATCATCTTGCATATAATGTGGGGCAGTGAATAAGATGATGAAAGTGTTGAGGCTACCCATGGCATGATATAATACCCTGTCACATGATGGAAACCCATGGCTCTCAATTCTCCCCCTAGAAGTATCAATATGAAGATCTGGTGGGCTTGGATCCCATATAGGGAGGCCAAGCCTAAAGTGAAACCACTTTCCAATCCTACACAAGATCCTATGTGTCTCCTCACCTTTGAATACAAGAATTCATTAGTGCAATTGAGTGAATAAGCTTTCTAATCAAGGGTATCAATGAACATTCCACATTGGGTTTCCCTTCCAGATTTGGGGCTTTGAGCATGTACTGGTGTTACCTCTCTAGGTAGGAGTGGCTAATACACAACCCTATTAGGTGTCCCCAACCCCTAAAAGGAAGGACATGTACCAGGTATATATTTCAATTGGTAGATTTCATGTGAATCGTAATGATGTGGATCAGGACACAGGGGTCTCAAGGCCAAATGTCATGGGCTCAAGGGTGGTAATGATGAGGGATGTCCACATATTTGGGTGTATGAATGTAGGAGGGAGAAATCGTGGCACATGAATTACCCTAACCTTTGTTTTTCTACCCTTCTTCATTTTCCTTTTTCCTTTTATTTATTTTTCTTTATTTTACTGCTTGAGGCTCCATGGTATGAGAGTATGATGTGTATGATATAACAGAGATTACCCCCTTAAGGTGGGGCAATTCATCACCCACTGGGGGTTGGGACATACATGGGTTCCTCAATGATGCAAGGGGAACTCATAGGTGCCCTAGTAACCAGGATGATGACCATGACGATAGGGAGTAGAGATCATGTTCAAATTTTTTCCACATGCTAAATTTTATTGTCCCCTCCATCTTTTGCATTTTGTGGTACATTACCTATTGTATGTGGCCATATTATGAATTTATATTTTTTTATAGCTGCATCAACATCTATAGCATCGTTATAGGTCGTAACCAGACATGTGGACAAGGGGAGGGGGATACCAAAGCCTTGTGGACCTAGAGAGGGAAGATGATGAAATAAGGCATGTAATGTGCAGAGGGGAGTGAAAAACGTGGAATGGGAAAATGGGATCGCACTACCAAAATCGAGGTTTCCCAAGTAGTTCCAATCTTAAAGCTCTAAGCAAGTAGGGGAGATCCCATGGAACTAGGGTTGAGAATTAACCCCCTAGTTAAGGTAAGGGAACAATACTATAGTCAAAACCATTCCTCCTTCCAAGTCACCCAGTAATCCATATCTAAGTGTGCCCAAGAAAAAAAAGCATAGGTACCCAATTACATAATGAAAAACCATAACTTTAGGATAGGATGGCCCACCTTCAAACATATGATTTAAATAGATGGGTGAGGGGTCATATGACTGGCTCAGGGAGAGGAGACATTTGGCACAACAATGGCTACACTAGTGGATGTCAAGGGAATTTTGGCTGCAGGCTAAAGACAAAACTAGGAGAAAAAATCTCCTGTGGGGTCACTCACATGTGATGGGTAACAGGTCCATCAGGGTCAGGCCTTGACAGTTGGATTGACTGGGCATTAGGCCCCTTTGGGTGGGCCCACTGTTCAAAATACTAATAGAGGGTTTCATCAATATTTATTTTACAATTGTTTCTTTTGTGCTAGTTAAGATCACTTAATAAATTAGAACACAAAAATGTATAACAAAAGAATAATTTTATTAGCAATAATGGTGAGGACTCCAATCCTCTTTTTACAATAAATCAAGTACAATAACACTTTAGGGCTCCAAACCTAGATGAAGACTCCAATCTTAAATAAACCCAGGCTCTAATATGTACTATACCACCAAGCTCCAACTTGTTCTACTCTAGGACTCTAATCCTCTAGGGCTCCAACCCTATCTTCCGCAAAGCTCCAACCTAGTCTTTATGAGGATCCAACCTCTAGGGATCCAACCCTCTGCTTCAATTCTTCAAAACAATTTACTACTTCAAGAATTCCAATATCATTTTCATCAAGTCCTAATAAATATTCTTCAACAAGGCTCCAAATGTGTCCTCTAAAGGTCTACAATATCAACTTAAAAGTGTCTCCATGATGTATACAATCAACTCCAAAGGTTTTACAAGATGTCTTCAATATGTCCTCCTCAATTCCCTGTTATTCTGGTTCTATAAGAGTGTATCCAAGCCTGCCTTATCATATGCTAAAAAAACCATCTACTAGATGGTCTTCAGTGACCTCCTCAACATTCCTTCATAATGGTGCTCTTAAAATTGCTAAAAATGCTTCTTCACAAGACTGGTCTTCAAGCTTCTTCAAGTGTTCTTCAAAATTTCCTACTGTAAATCTGAGTATAGTTCAAGTTTTATGATGTCTTCTACAACTAGCAAGACTACCTTTCAACAATCCTCCAATATGTTACACTAGGCTTCAACAAGGCCTTCAACGGGCTTCTTCTAAATAATTTCCTTCAACAGATCTTCCTTCAAAAATATTTTTAATTGCTTCTACAAGACTGTCTTTAAAGGTAGGTCAAGGATGGATTTCCATGCCCTCAAAATTTCCTTCAATGTTGCTCTAGGATATTCCTCATATCTGTGTTCAAGTAAAAAAAAATGTACAAAGTTGTATGCTCTATTGATAGGTATTCTTACCAAAGTAATCACTATATAAAAGTTTGATTTACAATCCTAAATAGATCCGAGCCACAAACTAACCATCAAATTCTCATAAAACTTATTTTCCTATAGACCCAAACAATTTTCAAAGAATTACAGATCTAAGTTAGTAGTCCACAAGTCTAAGACTCTACAAAGTATTTCTCACTAGTTCGAGTACTATGATATTGTTCCAAAACATAGGTCCAAATGTGCAATGTTGTTGGCATGCTTGTGTTGCCATTGATGCCACATGTTGAAGTCATGTATTCATGAGTCTCCATGTATCATCTTGAGTCTATTGTATACATTTTTAGGGTTGTCATGCTTATGTAAAATATTGTAATAAGTCTCAAAATGTCTGTAAGAGTGTTGAAATATGGCAACAAGAATATTCCAATTTAATTTGTCCTTGAATTAAATTGTGAATTAAAATCGAATTTAGTCTTAACAACTACTTGGAAATAATTAATTAATTT
>APFE030478956.1:38074-64021 GCA_000404065.3 Pinus taeda
TCATGGAGGGAAGAAGGGTGACATGTCTAAAGTAATATGCTTTAATTGTCACAAGATGGGACATTATGTGACTAATTTCCCATCGAAGAAGTCCAAGAAGGGATCCTCGAAAGGATCGAAAGGTGAGGCATTAGCCTCTCAGTTCAAAATGGACTTTACCCTCATCGCATGCATGGTGTCATCGATGATGGGTTGTGTCTGGTATCTTGATAGTGGAGCCTCATTCCAAATGACTGGTGATGAAAATTTATTTAGTTCCTTGGAGGAGAAAGACCTCAAGATGTGCATAGAGATGGGTGATGACAGAAGGCATAGTGTTTTAGGAGTGGGCACAGTTGATTTTCATAGGGAACATGGAGCTCCTCTCACCTTGACAGATGTGATGTATGTGCCTGGACTGAAGAAGAACTTCGTATCGGCAATGATGTTGGAGGACAAAGGCTATGATGTTGTCTTCAGTAAAGTAAAGGCGTTTCGAAGACACATAGACATGGGCCAGACCAAGAGGATAGGGATTCGGGTGAAGAATCTCTATAAACTAGAGGTAGATGATTGTGCAACATTGAGTACGAAAGCAGAATTGGTGAAAAGCCAAGACATTGGAAAGTTGTGGCATGGGCGGTTGGGCCATTTGCATCATGGGGCTTTGAAGATAAAGCAACAGATATCTACAAGACTTCCCAAAGTAAACTTGACCAAGTTGACACATGCAAAGGTTGTACCTTGGGAAAGTACACCAAGTCTTCCTTTCATGATCGAGACAGTTGAGCAGAGGCTATCTTAGAGCGAGTTCATACTGATTTGTGTGGACCATTCTCGACGACATCCAAAGTGAAGAAAAGGTATTATGTGATTTTTATTGATGACTATTCTCATAAATTTTAGATTTATTTCATGCAGAAGAAGGACCAAAATTTCGCAAAGTTTTGTGAGTTCAAAGCTTTGGTCGAGAAAGAGTCAAGGAAGAAGATCAATGCCTTGAGAAGCGAAAACGGTGGAGAATATGTCTCTCAAGATTTTAAGGAGTTCTGTGCAGTGGAAGGAATTAAATGAGAGTTGATGGCACCTCATAACCCGCAGCAGAATGGCGTGGTTGAGAGGAAGAATAGAACTATTGTAGGGACAGCACGGGAAATGCTGCATGACCAAGGCCTACCACTTCACTTGTGGGTTGAGGCATGCAACACAACGGTCTATTTGCAAAATAGAAGCCCACATCACATACTTGGGATGAAGACACTAGAGGAAGCTTTCTCTGATAAGAGACTAGATGTGGGTCACTTCAAGATCTTTGGCTCATCGGTATATTGCCATGTGAAAACGGATGCATCGAAGAAGCTTGAGCCAAAAGTAGAGTTGGGGATATTTGTGGGGTACACTGATACACCTCACAACTATTGGGTGTACTTGCCTACTAGTCAGAGGACAGTCATTCACAGAGATCTCAAGTTTGATGAGTAGAAGGCCATGCGAGTTTCCCTTGAGAGGGAGCTCCAACTACAGGCTGTGGAGAAACTGTTGGTTCCTAAGGAGAAGGAGCCTCAGATTGATGTGGAGTAGCCGCATGCAGAGGTTCCAAGAATGGAGACATCCACTCAAGCACAGTCTTCTAGAGATGGACGGAAGCACACAAGCGAAGCTGATAGATTATTGGAGGATGCAAGAGAGATTGTGGGAGAACCATCTTCTCAGCACAGATAGAGGAGGTCACCTGAAAGGTACACTGGATACATGGCCCTTGCTGGGGAATGTGTTGAGACTAAGCCATCTTCCTTTGAGGAAGCAGTGCAGTAGCCGATTTGGGTTGATGCTATGGTGGAGGAGTTCATAACAGTGTTTGGGACGTGGTTCCGAGACCAGAGAACAAGTCAGTTGTGAGTTCCCGTTAGATTTACAAGGTAAAGCAAGTTGTTAATGGTAGTGTGGAGAAGCATAAGGCAAGATTTCTTGCCCGTGGCTTTTCACAGGTTGAGGGGATGTTGCTGCAGTATATTTCAATAGAGGAGAAAGATGCTGACATTTTGACAAAGGCATTGTCAAAGTGTAGATTCGAGTTCCATAGAGACAAGGTCGGGGTGGCAAATAATCCCTTTCTTATTGAGAGGGAGTGTTGAAATATGGCAACATGAACATTCGAAATTAATTTTTCCTTGAATTAAATTGTGAATTAAAATCAAATTTAGTCTTAATAGCTACTTGGAAATAATTAATTTATTTATTTTAAATTAATTAGTTGGAGAAATTCAAGTTAGAAGTCTTTTTGAAGTCATGCAAGATTTATCCCTTAAATTAAGGAGATAAGATTGAGTTATATTTGATTTGTAATTAGTTAAATCATTTTACTGAGTTAGGTCCAGTTGAATTAGTTCCAAACTGTTTAAGGAACTAATAGTAAGATTAACAATCAGTTGATGCATTAATACACTCAACTAGTGCTACTCCAGTTAACTGAGGATTCCCTCATCAGAAACTCATGCATGTTTATTCTGATAAAGGTTCAGTTGAGATTAATGTTCAAGGTCAGTGTACTATCAGTTGCATGTGTTTTCTCATGGAGAAAGCTCATGCATGCAGTCAAAGATTCATCCTTGAGGATTGCGCAGTTTTGAAGGCTTGATTTTCCACTTGGTAATAGGGAATCATCCACAAGGAACAGTGCAAGGAAATAGGAGCTTGGAGGGTACTGAGGAAGGTTGGAGAGAAGCCAAGATTACCTGTGAGCATCTGTGATGATTGTACTGAGAGTTGGCTAGCTGTGAGAGCTAAGGCTTTGTATAATTCCTATGTATTTCCACCATGTATGATAATACAATAGTGTGGGGTTTTTAGCTGAGGCTTTCCCCAAAGTACTTTCATGTGTATTGTGCCATTGATTCTTCTTCTTCTTTTTATATTGTTCAACTTGATCTTTATGCTTCCGCAATTTGATAGTAGAAGTAGGTTATAGTATTCTTCTTTGATTTATATTGCATTATTGGGTTAACCTACCATCAAATTTTCTACAAGGAGAAGTGTCATGAGGTAATAAGGCCTCATTTGAAGCTAAGCCACATTTTCTCTAGAGGTCTATTTGATGATGTGTGTGAAGTCTTGTTGAAGTTATTCAGCTAGGTTCCTGATGTCAAGTTTAGTTTGGAAGGATGTTTTACAAGTCATATCACTCCCCATAAGCTCTGTTACAATTTTGAGGGTTGAATCTCTTGTTTTAGCGTATGCTCTGACACAGTCACATGGATGGAGGCTCATGAGAGATACTGAAAAGGTATAGTCACTTGGAGACATGCCCATGCGAGTGACCAAAAGCTCTAGTCAAATTTTTATAGGCCTATACATGCAAGTGAGAGGATTAAAAAAAAAGCTTTCGATTTCTCATGCTCATTTGGAATTAGTTGGATTTTGGTGGAGTCAATTGTCGGAATTTTCCATAAAAGGGTCAAAATAAGTTGTGGGGCCACTAGAAGGTGATTAAAGTTGAAATTATCAAAAGGTTGGTGGAATGAGTGGCTTGATTGGGCCAATATTCCAATCTGAATAATATATGAAGCGTGTGAAAATGTTTTGTGTGAGCTCCAACATATTAATAATTTATTGACTTAACCATCTCCATAATTTACAAATATGAGAAGGAAAGTTGCTCATTTGGTTAGTTTTTCGTAACAGTGTGAGTGAGTGAGTGTGCATGTGGAGAAAGTGCACAAACCAGTGATTGTGGTAGTGATTCCAGAGTTTTAGAATTGTAGTGTGTGCTTCAAAATTTATTTTTCAGTTGTGTTTTAGAGTTCTATGCAGAGATTGAAGATCAATTTGGAGAGCGTATATAAAGAGATTTGTTCTCTCATTTGGAGTTTGGATTTGTGACTGCATGATTCTACTTATTTGTTGCTAGCCTTATTTATTTAGTAGTGTTTTTAGTTCTGAATTTCATTATCTTATTGCAGAATTGTTTGTACTTGGGGTGGGGGCTTCAAGATAAGTGCATGTTGATTGTCTATTGTAGGAGTGGGTGCTCCAAGTTTGTTGTAGCCAACATTTCTCATTTCTATCAAGGGGCGGGTGCTCCATTGCTAGTGGTGGCTAGCTATTGTAATGTAAATGAGAATAATTTTGAAGTAATATATAATAAGAAGAAGCAAAAAATAGTTCAGTGGTTTTTTTCCCTAGAGGGGGGCTTTTCCACCTAAAATCCAAGTGTCTACATGTGATTCTTTATTTTCTTTTTCATGTGCATGATATTGTATATTTTTTGAAGTGAATTTCTGAATAAGTTTTAATTACATAAATTTTATAATATTCTCGTAATATTGATTCACCCCCCACCCCTCTCAGTATTGTTTTTTCTAACAATTGGTATCATAGCTAGTTTATTTGTTGCATCTTTACCGTTGAAACGAGAATTCAAGAAGTGACAATGGTTGGACATGATGTGAAAGTTCCAATTTTTTATGGTGAGAACTATAATCTATGGAAGATGAGAATGTAAGGGAATCTCATGAGTTTGGGTGCTGATGTTTTCTCTATTGTTGTGATTGGTTATATTGTTCTTTATGTTCTTCCTTCACAGCTTGATGGAAAGAAGATATTCCAAAATAATGTAAAAGCCAAAAATTCTATTATTGCAACACTTAGTGAGAGTGAGCTGATAAAACTCATGCATTGTAAATCAACCAAAGAAGTTTGGGAGAAAATTGAGAATAGATATGAAGGTGATAAGAAGGTCAAGAAAGCAAAGCTCCAAAACTATAGGATGAGATTTGAGAGCTTGAAAATGAAAGAAGATGAAACTATTGTAGACATATTCCGAAGGATTAAATCAGTAACCAATCTGATCAAGAGCATAGATGAAAAATTTGAAGATGAAGTCATTATTTAGAAAATATTGAGGTCTTTACCAGCAAGATTTAATCGAAAGGTTTATGCTATTGAAGAGATGTCAGATTTGAGCACTCTCACTATGGAGCAATTTCTTGGAATTCTTATAGCTTATGAGGTGTTCATTGTATAAGAGAAATCTGAATCTAACGAAGCTACATTTAAATCCTCTAAGAAGGTCAAGGCTGTTACCAAAAAGCTCAAGAAACTTACAAAGAAAATC
This sequence comes from Pinus taeda, assembly GCA_000404065.3. Classification (NCBI taxonomy): domain Eukaryota; kingdom Viridiplantae; phylum Streptophyta; class Pinopsida; order Pinales; family Pinaceae; genus Pinus; species Pinus taeda. Next base: position 43,167 of record APFE030478956.1, read on the forward strand.
AAGGTAGAGGAAGAGTATTTTCGTAGTGAATCTGATGAAGAATTTGATTAGTTTGCCAATAAATTAAAAAAAAAAAGGTTCTAGAAAGTATAAGGGCAAGCTTCCTTTCAAGTGTTTCAAATGTGGAGAAGTTGGACATTTTGCTGCAAAATTTCCACACAAAAGAAGTGAAAAGGAAGAGAAGAAGGATTTGAAGAGAAAAGATAAAAATCTAAAATTTTGAAAATCTAAAGCCCAAAAGAGGAGTTACTACTCAAAAGAAGGAAGTGATACTTCAGATGAAAGCAGCAAGAAATATTCATCAGAACAATAAGAGCACAATGAATGTGTTCTTATGGCCTTTGAGTATAAAAATGAATAAGATATTGAGAATGGAGAAATTGATTATGAAGGTGATCTCATTACTGCACTTTATGAGCTAAGCAAATCTAGAAACAAAAATAAGCTATTGAAATAGGAAATATGCAAGCTAAAGGAGAATAAATATTCTTTGGTTGATAATTCTTTGGAGACTTAGTTGAATGAGCTTGAGAAATTCAAGGAAAATTTGCTACAACAAATTGTGATTCAACAAAATAATTTTACCAAGTTGGAGAAATAAAATGAATCTTTGAAGCAAAATATTGGAGGAACTCCTATTTCATGCACTCATGAAGAAGACATCATCTGCTTAAAGAGAGAATTGGAATAAGAAAAAATGAAAGAAAATGTGCCCACAAATCAACTAGAAGAATGGAAAGAAAATTTCCACAAACTTGAAGAGTAAATTGTTGCATTAAGGGCCAATCTTTCAAAAGAAAAAAATAAATCATGTCTAAATCAATGGGGATCTGAAACCTTACAAAATATTCTCAACATGCAAAGGTCATCGAAGGACAAGATTGGTTTGGAATTCAAGTCTCCTCTACAAAATGTCAAAGATCATCCAAGTACCAGTTATGTAGATGCTTTAAAAGGAAAATAAAATTAATAAAATATTGTTGCAACTAGAAATAAAATGCAAAAGAATGAAGCTAGAATCAAATAAAAAGAAAATCAACAAGTGAAGCGAGATAGGTCCTCAGATTTCCCTCCCCCATCATGGCAACAAAAGTTATGTATCCTACATTATTTTATGGTTATTTCTTTACATGTATTAAATTTGAACACAAGGCCATAAATTGTAGGTTGAAGATATTTCCTAGAAGAAATGTTGATAGATCAAGAATTTATCAAGGGCCAAATATTTTGCATGCTAATGGAAATAATTATTTTTATCCACTAATGAATGAGATCGAGTGTTTCAGATGAAATAACTTTGGTTACAGATCTAGCCTTCTAAACTCATTCATGCAACACACTCAAGATAAATCTATTCAATAGAAAGTAGAGAAAAGATGGAAGAAAAAAGATGAAAAATCTGAGCTTGCTTTGATAGCTCATGATCAGCATGAGTAATGGTTGACTAATAGTGGTTGCTTGAAGCACATAATCGGTGATAAGAGAAAATTCTTGTAGCTAAAGAATATGAAAAAGGCAATGTCAGTTTTGGAAATGATGCATAAGTTTGCATCAGAGGTAAAGGAACAGTTAGATTGGACAAGAAGATGAAAGCTCAAAATGTGATTTATGTTGATGGATTGAAGCACAATCTTCTCAGTATGAGTCAGATGTGTAATAATGCGCATGAGGTGTCTTTCAAATCTAAAGAGTGTGATATTAGAAATGAAAATTCAAGAAAGTTGGTGGAAAAGGCTATTAGAACTGACAACAACATGTATATTTTTTATGACACTAGACACATTGACTGTTGCATGAGAAAAATAAAAGAATCTTGGATATGGAATAGAAGATTGGGACATGTTAATTTTGATAATCTAATCAAAATTAGCAATTAGAGGATTACCAAGGTTGGCCAAACCAGAAATCACAATATGAAAGTCATGTCAATTTGGGAAACAAAAAAGAGTGCATTTCAAACCCAATGAGTTCACTACAAGCAGACCATTGGAACTAGTGCATACAAATTTATGTGGTCCTACAAGTAAGCAAAGTCCAAGAGGTGGGAAGTATTTTATATTATTTTTTTTTATGACTTTGCTATAGCCACCTAGGTTATGCTTCTGACTGAAAAATATGAGGCTTGCATCAAATTTAAGTATTTTAAGGCACTTGTTGAAAATGAAGCTGATTTGAAGACAAAGTGTCTTAGATATGATGTAGGAGGTGAGTTCATGTGCAAATAATTTGATGATTTTTGTGAAGAACATGGAATCAAGAGGAAATACTCCATAGCTAGAACACCACAACAAAATGGTGTTATGGAGAGGAAAAATAGATTGGTCCAAAATATGAAACGAGAAATGTTAGATGAAACTAGTGTATCAGATACTTTTTAGGGAGAGAAGCTCAAACAACAATATATTTGGAAAATAGAGGTCTCCTTAGGCCTAACAATGACAAAACTTCTTATGAGTTGTGGAAAGGAAGACCAACAAAATTTGACCACTTTAAAATATTTGGGATCAAGTGCTACATCAAGAAGACTTAAGACAATCTTGGGAAGTTCGAAGCAAGAGCTGATGAGGGCATATTCCTTGGCTATTCCTTCAAGAGAAAGGGATACAAATTCTACAACAAGACAACCAAAAAGGTAATTGGAGGTATTGATATTGTTGTTGATGAATATTTTCCTAAATCTAATGGTTGCAAAGAATTTGGAGTTGATCATGATTTCATATAATATGAGGACCAAAGTCACATCCAAAAGAAGCACCCGGAAAGTCAAATTCTTAGAAGTAAATAACTTGGAGCACAAACAGGAGAAAGTTATTATATAGTTTCAATCAAGCACATTTTGCACTTTTGTCTAAAATAGAACCCAAAAGCTTCAATGAGGCTAAAGAAGATCAACTTTGGGTCAAAGCAATGAATTAAGAATTAGATCAAATTGAGAAGAACAATACATGGAATCTTGTGCCAATGCCAAAGGACAAAAACATCATTGGAACCAATTGGATGTTCAAGAACAAGCCAGATGAAGAAGGAAAAGTGGTAATGAACAAAGAAATACTTGTGTGCAAAGAGTATACTCAGGTAGAAGGTATTGATTTTTATGAAACTTTTACACCTGTAGCTATATTAGATTCTATAAGAATGTTTTTGGCCTTTGCATGCCACATGAAAATTCAAGTTTATTAAATGGATGTAAAATTATCTTTCTTGAATGGTGATCTAGAAGAGGAAGTGTATATAGAGAAACTTGAAGGTTTTTGATTGGGTGATGATGAGAATATAGTGTGCACGTTGAAAAATTCTATCTATGGCTTGGAAAAAGCTCCAAGAGCATGGTATGCAAAGCTAGAAAAACATCTACAATAACAAGGCTTCAAAAAGGGATCTACAGAAAACAAAATATATATCAAATTTGAGGATGATAATTTTCTAATAATTGTTGTGTATGTAGATGATATTATCTTTGGGAGTGATTTAAATATGATGGGCCAAAATTTTGCACAAGAAATGCAAAAACAATTTGAGATGTCAATGTTGGGTGAGCTTACTTTCTTTCTTTGATTGAAAGTTATTCAAGATGAAAAACACATTTTTATTTCTCAATCAAATTATCTTAGAGATAAATTAAAACAATTTGGCATGGAATATTGCAAATCAACGTGTACTCCTATGGTAACCAATTGTAAATTGAATAAAGATGATGAGTCACCAGAGGTAAATCAGTCCATGTATCATTCCATGATTGGAAAGTTATTGTATCTAACTGCTTCTAGGCCTAACATCATGCAAATTGTAGGATTGGTCTCAAGATTTCAAGATAATCCCAAGGAGACACATCTTAATGTTATAAAGAGGATCTTCAAGTACCTTCAAGGCACTCTTGACTATGGATTATGGTATCCCAAAGCTAAACATTTCAATTTGTTTACTTTTACTGATGTTGATTGGGCTGGTAATATTGATGATAGGAAAATTACTTCAGAAGCACCTCACTTTTTGGGTGATTTTCTGGTTTCTTGGGGAAGAAAGAAACAAAGATCTATCTCGTTGTCCACAATTGAAGTTGAATATATAGTAGAAACCACTTGTTGTACACATATATTATGGATGAAGCAAACTCTTCAAGACATGCATGCTGAGTATAAAGAGCCTCTTCCCATCATGGTAGACAATACAAGTGCAATAAGCATCTCCAAGATTCCATTTCTTCATTACGAGACCAAGCACATACCAATCAAATAAAATTTTCTAGGAGAACAAGTGGTCAAAAAAGTTTTGAAGTTGGAATATATTGCTTCAAATGAACAAATTGTGGATATCTTCACCAAGCCACTTCCAAAAGAGAAATTTGAATATCTTATAGAGAAGATGGGTGTTGTGCCTTTTCGAAGGCATTCAGGAGTTTTTCATGGAGTTAGCTACTATCATATGACTACCACTAAGAGTACTTCTAGTTACGTAATTTGGAGAATGGGTCGTGATTGGTTGTTTGCATGCTTTTCAAGGCACTATGAAATGTTTGATTGCTTCTTCTTGCTTCATTTCAATATGGATTGATTCTTTGTGTATATTACTTCTTCAATATGGCGTGGTCTCATATATATTCAAGGGGGAATGTTCAACAACTTAGGGGGAGTATTTGTTGCACCTCTTCAGGGGTAGTACTTCATTTTTGGCCATGTATCACATTGTTGTTATGTATTTTCTCTTGCCGTGTAAAACCCCTTTCCATTGATGTCAAAGGGGGAGAGTGAATGAGTTGTGTATGTACTCAACTTCAAATTTCTATATGTAAATGTAACATTTATTTTCAAAAGCTATAGGTTGACATCATTGGCAAAGGGGGAGTTTGTTGGAATGTTTGTGTTGCCATTGATGTCACCTATTGAAGTCATGCATTCATGAGTCTCTGTGTATCATCTTAAGTTTGTTGTATACTTTTTGAGGGTTATCAAGATCATGTAAAATGTTATAATAAGTCTCAGAAGGTCTATAGGAGAGGTGTCATGAGGTAATAAGGCCTCATCTGAAGCTAAGCTACATTTTTTCTAAAGGTCTAGTTGATGATGTGTGTGAAGTCTTGTTGAAGTTATGAAACTGGGATCTCTTGTTTTAGCCTATGCTCTACCATAGTCACATGGATGGAGCCTCATGAGAGCATCTGAAAAGGCCTAGTTGCTTGGAGACATGCCCATGTGAGCAACTTGAAGCTCCAATCAAATTTTTGCAAACTTGTGTGTGTGATCGAGAGGATTCATTATTTTTTCTCTAGATTTCTTGTTATCATTTGGAATAATTGGCTTTTGGCGGAGTCTATTGTCATAATTTTTCAGAAAAAGGTCGAAATAAGTCATGGGGCCTCTAGAAGGTGATTAAAGTTGAAATTATCGAAAGGATAGTGGAATGAGTGGATTTATTTGTTCAATATCCCAATATCAATCATATGTAAAGCATGTGAAAAGGTTTTGTGTGAGCTCAATCATATGAAGAATTTATTGACTTAACCATCTCCAAAATTTACAAATATGAGAAGGAAATTTTCTCATTTGGTTAGTTTTTCCTAGTAGTGTGAGTGAGTGAGTGTGCATGTGGAGAAAGTGCACAAACTAGTGATTATGGTAGTGAGTTCAGATTTTCAAAATTGTATTGTGTGCTTCAGAATTTCTTTTTCAGTGATGTTTCAAAGTTGTGTGCAAATATTGAAGATCAATTTGGAGAGTGTGTGTAGAGATATTTTTTCTCTCATTTGGAGTGTGGATTTCTGGCTGCATGATTGTGCTTATTTATTATTAGTCTTGTTTATGCAACAATGTTTTCATTTTTGAATTTCATTATCTTGTTGCAGAATTTTTGGTACTTTGGAGTGGTGTCTTCAAGATAAGTGCATATTGATTGTCTATTGTAGGAGTGGGTGCTCCAAGTTTGTTGTAGCTAACATTTCTCATTTTTTTCAAGGGGTGGGTGCTCCATTACTAGTGGTGGCTATTTGATGTAATGTAAATGAGAATAATTTTGAAGCAATAGCTAATAAGAAGAAGCAACAAAAAGTTCAGTGGTTTTTTGCCTTGAAGGGCGGGGGAGGTGTTCCACCTAAAATCAAAGTGTCTGCATGTGATGATTTCTTATGTTTTCCATGTGTATGATATTGTTATATTTGTTGAATTGAATTTCTAAATAAATTTTTAATTGCAAAAATTTTATAATATTCTCGTAATATTGATTCACCACCCCCCAGTATTACTTTTGTCTAACAAATGTAACAGAAGCTAACACAACAAATCTTCTTTCCAAGAAATAATACACCACATATCCAAACTTAACAATCCATTGAAATAATATTCCATAGGTCTGAAATATGTTTCCACTGGTATTTGCATAGGTCTAAAAGAACTTCTCCACATATCCACAAGAGGTGTGTTCCACAGGTCGAAAAGTATCATATATATGATCCTTTTTTTCTTTCCTATTCTAGTTCACGATTTGTTGAATTGTTCCTTACTCTTGCTTCCTTAATTCTTCACTGAATTCATTACTGGACTTGACTGAAATGCCTGTTGAAATGGAAAAGTTTTAGATTGTATTTATCGTGGGTTTTCCATGTTTTGAAGGGACATGTTAGTTGGTAATGGAGTCAACTTGTGCATTGAATATTGAAGCCAACCAATGCCACAGTATATTTAAATTAATTTTAATTAAAAACAATTGTAGAGATAAGCTCGTGCAAAGCTTATACAAACTCCAACGCTAACATTGATTTCAAGTAGATCTTCATTTCATTTTCTACCTCTTTATCAATGGTTCTAAGATAAATCATGCTCTCCAAAATTATTTTTAAATACTAGTGATAAACATTGTAATATTTTATACCGTAGATGACAAATTTGGACCAATACCCAAAGATAAATTTTGTCATTGACTAGTACATTCTGAAAAATCATTGATCAAACCTCAACCTCACGTATTCATTTTATAAAAAACATTTTCACGTTGTAACTGCTTATCACTACAGGATTCTTAATAAAACAACTATAATGGTAGATATTAATCAAACCAACATTCAAACCTCAATTCTGATCTAAAATCATTCTACTACATAGTTTCAACAATAAAATCATGACATCTAGCATTTAATTGATTCTTTTCTTCTTGCAAGCGACAAAACTGAGGATCAATAATTCGGATATATTTTATGTAACACCAACAATGTGTTCTTAAGTCAATTTTCCTCCTTGATGGGAATCATGTGCTCTACCAGATCTAGGGTATTGAAGATGATATATGTTGAATCATCTTCTGCTACTCTCATTTCAACCATCTATATTTTTCTTCAACCTTTATGTACCATGGCATATACTGCGAGGTCTATTTTATCATGCTTAGGGTTTTATACATGTACCTAGGGTATCATAGTCATAGACCTATTAGGTTTAGGGATTCTTCATTAAATAATGAATAAGGATTAGGGCATAATAAGCATCTTCAATAAGGCTAGGGAACCTAGGGCTTCTACTAGGGTTTCATAAACGCATACAAGGACTTCCATAAATTACTAGGTTTAGGGAAACATGTAGCCATCAAATATCAAGGGCTTGAAATCATTAATAACACACAAGGATCGATTCAACAATGCTAGACATGACATCATATTAACATCAATGACAACCTTATCCAACAATCTCCCCCTCTGTCATTGATGGAAATACTCTCCTTTTAGCACACTCTCCCCCTTTGAAATCAATGACAACCTCTTCATATGACACCCCCCCTAGCATGGTGCTACTCCTTCTTGTCATCATGTTTCTCCCCCTATATTTATCAAGGATAAATCCCCTCGATAATATGTTGGTATTCATGTCACAGAGATGCCTCCGCTATCAAAGTGTTTGACATGTGCTCCCCCTAATAGTAGGCATGATATTCTTAAGAGGAAAAACCTTGGTGGAACATATTTTCTGCCTATGATGCCCTTAAATTGATCAACAACAAGGATTTATGATTTGAGCATTCAAGGCACATTTAACATGTTCTTCTTCTGGTGCAATCTGCTTCCTTCTCCAGACCATTATGACTCTTTTTCCTTGCTTGGTTGACAACTCTTTAGATTGTTTAGGAACATAATTGTATGCACTGATTATTTGAAAAAGTGGGCTGAGACCAAGGCTATCAAGGTAGCAACAAAAGAGAAAGTGGCTAAGTTCTTAAGGGAGAATATATTCTACAAGTTTGGGTACCCTAGAGAACTAGTCACTGATTAGGGAGCTCAATTCACATCACACTTGATTGAGAATTTTTTGAGGCATCATAAGATCAAACATAGGAAGTCAACTTCTTATCATCCTCAGGCCAATGGACAAGTAGAGGTTACTAACAGAGAATTGGAAGGCATTCTCACCAAGTTTGTGAGAAGTAGCAGAAAATATTGGGCTGACAGACTAGTAGAGACCACTTGGGCCAATAATACAACCTGGAAGACAACTACTTGCTTCACCCCTTATGACTTGGTCTATGGAAAGAAGGCTTTGCTCGCCATTATGTTAAGTCCCTTTACTACTAGTGTAACCCCTTATTTTTATTATTGCAACCTCCTTATTCTATTATTGTGCCCATATAGTCCCCATGTTGTTATTATTATGCCCCATAGAAGCCCATTATTGTTATTATTGTGCCCCAACAATATTATTGTTATGTAGGCTCTGATTGTATTGGGGCCCCTTAGACTACTATATATAGAAAGGAGGTCTTATCATTTGTATCATCAAAGAATTTTTCATTTGGTTAATGTAAAGGAGGTTCCCCCTTGAAGAGGTTGATTTATAAGGCATTGATCTTTCTTTTCTATCTTTTTGTGATTTGGTTTCATAACATTTGGTATCAGAGCTTTGGATTCTAGGGTTTCTGCTGCTCCAAACAGGTCATCGTGACATTTTTTATATAACTTTTTTTCTATGAAGTTTCAGAAGCTAAAAAAAACACCCATTTGAAATGAAAGTGTTCTGAACCTTGGGTCTAAAATTCAAATCTTGTCTCGCTATATGTTCGGAGATATGATCTGCGGACTTTAGGGTTTTTGCAAGCTCCAAAATTCCATCTCAAACAGGTCATCCTGGAATTTTCACTATAATTTTTTTTCCACGAAGTTTCAGACTTTAAAATTAAAACCCATTTGAGTTGAAATTGTGGTGAAGCTTGTGTCTAAATTTCAGATCTGGCTTCACTATATTTTCGGAAATACAGTCCAAGACATTTAGGGTTTTTGGAGGCTCCCGAATTACATCCCAAACAGATGACCTAGGAAAAATCATCATAAATTTATCTTTGAGCATCAGGTTGAAATTGCGCAAGAAGCTAAAGAAAGAAGAAAAACTATAATTTTCTGTGTATTATTTTTAGGTCCGAAGGTCGAAACAGTAACACGTGGAATTTCGTACAAGTTCGCTCTACTGAAAAATCATATAATCAAGTCATCTTGGGAATTGGGCATAACTCTTTCTTGGAGAATCAAATTTTGATTAGACTGGTGACATTGGAAAGAATATACAGAGGGCTACCGTAGGTCACAATTTCAAAATTTGGATATTTTAAACTACATAGTTACATTCGTTTCAAGGTCAATCTTCTAAAAGAAAGAAAAAGAGATATGAGGAAGTTTGATGGCAAGGATCCGGTAACATGGATACTATAGACCGAGCAATATTTTGATGTACATGATGTGAAACTATTACAGAAGGTACGTATTGCATCTTGATGTTTAGAACCAAATTAGTTTGTATGGTATAGAGAGCTTTGTTCTCATAAAGCACTTATCACCTGGTCAATTTTCAAGGAGGAAATGATAGCACATTATGAGGAGACAAAGAGCAACACCTTCTTGAGCCAATTGATAAATCTCAAACAAAAGGGTTCAATGGAAGAGCACATTGAGGAATTTCAAAAATTGAATATAAGGGTAAATGATATTCCATGTAAGTAGAGGATTGATGTCTTCACAAGGACTTTAAAAGAGAACATCCAACATGAGGTTCACATTTGGGAACCTGATTCATTGGAGAAGGCATACAGGTTGGAAAGAAAAGTGGAAAGAAAAATTATGGCAACAAGGAAGTCTACCATTCACAACTATAAAGATGGAAGTCTTGTTTCTCCTAGCCTTCCACAACCTACAAGGTTGACACCATAACAATTGGAAGAAAAAAGAGAAAAAGGGCTTTGTTACAATTGTGATAGAAAATTGTTGGGCATGGAATCCCCCATGGCATGTTTTGGGGCTCAAAGCCAAAGTTTTGAATAAATTTTGTTGTAAAGCTCCACGAATTGCGGGCGGAGGGTGTGAAAGTATGATAGAGTCACAGGGTTGTCTGCCTAGTTTTGTAAATGTTATGTCGGCTAGAGAGACCTACCCATGGTCCACAGACCATGGGATTGTATAAATAGAGCGACGCTCTAAGTGGAGAAAAAGAGATAGAAGAGAGAAGATTAAGAAGTCTAAGGGATTGTGTCACAAGTGTAATGTGTGTCTTTGGGTTGTAGAGTAGGAGAAGGCTCTGCAGCTGAGTGCGCAGAGGCATAGTAGTCCGCAGCTAAGTGTGCGGAACCCAGCCGCTAAGTGTGTAGGGCGGAGTTGAGTCTGTAACTGAAGAAGGAATTAATAAAGAGAAGTTTTATCATAATTATGTGTATCTATTCTTGGGTTAATGCATGTTTGATATAATTTGCAAATATATTTTTTATTTACTGGGCGCACCTGTATGAATGGTTTATGTTGTTAAGTATAACTTAAAGCACGCAAGTACACTAAATTAATCAACTAACATAGGAATATCAATAAGAAATTGGGTAATAACACATAAGTGCAGTGTTTGGCCCCTGAGTAGGGCTGCGTGTAGGTAGTATATCAGGCTGCGAGGTACGGGAAAGTGCATGAAGCAACCGACCCACAAGGTCGAGCTGCGGACCACTTGAACTCATCAAATATCTCCAGGGTGCAGATTCCTGGTTCTAGCACCCTCCCATACTACTTCAAGTGAGACTTGAGTCTGCGCTCCGCGAACTGTTGCTGAAAGGGCCAGTAGTACCGAGATTTGTTTGGCTAACTTAACTCTGAACTTGGCTCAAGCCCCTATAAGCCAACAAATGGTTCTGTTCCTAGGACAAGGATCTACATAAGAGATGTCTGATGTCGTATCATTGGAATACAACAAAGAAAGGAATTGAAGATTGGTTGGACTGGAAGATTCACGAGTTCGCGGCGCAGGAAAACCAAAATCCACAGTTATCAAAGGAGGAGTTGTTAGATTATTACTTGTATACGGAAATCCACAAAATTTTCTTTACATCCTTCCCCTCTGAGTTGTACGAGTGGATTGTGAAACTAGCAGACAGTCAGGGAAGGTGCAGGCTTGACAAACCTATTTTGTGGACCACAGAGTTGGTGTGCAGACTAGAAGCATCGAAAGATAAGGTCACGCGCATTGTGGACCATTCGTTCGATCGAATTATAGGAGGGTTTATCACCAAGTTCGTAGTAGATACTTCGGTCAGCTATAGCAAGGCAGAACGACGCTCCCTTAAAGGACTGTGAGGTAAGTATGTTAAATCTTTGAACACATGGATTAAGATGCTATTGTGTGAAAAGTGGGTTGTACGAATAAATTGATGTTTGGGGCTACGCAGAGTGGGAGGATCTACAGAAATGAAGGTAGCGCAAAACTAGAGTCTAGCCCCTTGATTTCACCTCCGCGAGAAAGCAAGGAAGAGATCGTGAAGGTTTCACCAAGAAGTGCAATCAGTTTGATAAGGCAGTGAATTCCATGCATACCACCTCCATCTACACCACCACCAGTTTCACCATCTTTTCCCACACCACCTCCACCACCACCAAAGTTCAATATGGCAAGCACGATAAAATTGTCGGTGTTCAAAGGGGTAGCGAACGAAGATTTGGACTAGTTTTGGTTCGTGGTAAAAGTTGTATGGGAAGCGCAAGGAGTCATGAATGATAATATAAAGAAAGCAACCCTGGTCAGCACTCTACAGGATCGCGCCCTGACTTGGTACATTAAGCACTCCAATGAAAATCTGAACGCAGGGATCGTAGATATCCAAGTTGCACTAAATAGGGAATTTAGCAGACCAAAATCAAAGACACAGTAGATTATTGGATTTAAGGAAATAACGATGCTTCCAGGCGAGACCCCCTGGGAGCTAGATCAGAGACTGAAATGTATGATTCGTGAAGCCAACATGACCTTAATGGATTAACAACACCGCGCATGGTTTGTAGCATCACTAACGCCGCATCTAAGAACCGTGTTGTCACAATAGAAGCTATCCACTCAGACCGAGGCCTTAGAGATCGTAATGAGACTGCACAAGACCCCTATACAAGATCCTAACCTGGGAGTTCAATAGATCCACATGCAGTTGAAAAATTTGTGCCTTGAGATGCAAATTTTGAAACAAGATAGGACAGCTTGCCCAAAAACGCACGAGGAGTTATGGTGTGTAAAGTGCAAGGGCCAGGGGCATGACAAGGACCATTGTCCATTCTTCGCGAACTACCTGGCGGGAGGAGGACCAATGCCCTTGAGACCGAAGGCACAAGCAGGACCGAGTGCAGCACCTGCATTATGGTGCGCGATTTGTCAGAAAGGAGAAAATCATGCTACAGACAACTGCCATCTATTACAGAAGTATATTCAGAGTTCCCAACAATTTCTCTGCAATTTATGCAAGTAAGTAGGCCATGATGAGTGTACCTGTAGAAGCTATGAACTGATGATGGATCGGAATCCTACCTACAGAATCCAGACTGAAACACGGGCCCTCGATCAAAATACAAGGATGGCGCACACTAGATTTCAGGGGCGCGGATGAGGTCGAGGTGGAATGGGACCAGGAAGAGGTCACAGACAGTTGATCTGTTACAATTGCAGAGGGCCAGGGAATTATGCCTGAAATTGTACAAATCCGATGAGACAATCATGCTTATATTGTACCCAGTTTGATCATGAGACAGAGGACTATCCCACACTAATAGCAAGGTTGCACGATAAAGGATCACTCCAACCTCCCCCAACTCAAAACCTGCAAATGATGAAGTCTGAGCTGCGCAAGGAAGACCCAAATGTAAATATCATGCTCCGAAGTGGTATTATGATGGGGGATGACAAAGGCAAGCAGCTTGAAGAAAGTGCCTGGGTTCTTAAGGCTCCGATGAAGGAACCCGAATTTGATTCGGAGCGCGCTAAGGAGACATTTATGGAAGCTAAGAAGAGCTTCACGGAGGCCTCCACTTCAAGTAGTAAATACAAATGGGAACCAGAAATGGACCCTTCAATGCTCACTACCTTTCTGGAGACATGTATGAAGCTGTTGCGCAACAAAAAGGCTATGAAGGGGCTACATGAACTCATCACAAGATTTGTTGGGACCATTCTAGGTGAACCACATGTAGTCTAGAAGCTCGGGAAGCACACAATGTGAATAGTTAGGGAGATGAGACTAACTCTACAGATCGGGGAATATGAAATGGACCAAGTAATTTTGGATCTAGAATCGGACGCAAACGTCCTACCAAAGCAAACATGGGAACACATGGGTAGGCCCGTGTTGCAATGGTCTCCTATTCAATTGTGAATGGTGAACCAGCAAAAGATCCTACCTATGGGAAGATTGTTGGGAATAATGGTAGATATCGAAGGTGCAAGCGCACTTGCATATTTCGAAGTGATAGAGATTGTTGATGACAACAATCCCTATCCCACATTACTGGGAATAGATTGGACCACTGACATGAATGGAGTGATAAATCTAAATAAACGCAAGATGATTTTTGAGAAAAAGTCACTACGCATAGTGGTACCTTTAGACCCTGCGAAAGGATCACGCTACACAGAACCGGTGTGTGACAATGATAGTGACAACAATCTAAACTGTATCTACAAGATAACCACATGGGAGCAGGATTGGGAAAATCCAATAGTGGATAACAGACTTTCATGGGAGCACAAAAGCTCTTGCACCTCAAATACGGATGATGAGGTAGAACAATGGCAGAACCGGTTACACGAGGCAACCATGCTCAATTGCAACATGATGACAAGGTCACTGCGCTATGTGACAATAGAGGTAAGAGATATGCCTATGTATGACGGGTTGAGTGAAGTGGATGATTTCTTGAATAAATTTGAAAGAGAAGTATCAGAACAACAGCATTTCGATGCTCTAAAATGGGTACCGCGCACAAGAAGAATTTTGAGGACTGGTGCGACTGCAGAAGGATGATGCTCATATAGTTTGGAAAGCCTCAGATGCAAATGACAGTGGGGTATGATGAATTAAATAGCTCTCACAACCACTTTTTCAGATGGATACAGATGCATAGTGTGCAACCTACCCAAATGCCCACCGTCCTCGCAATAGGGAACACAACTGACAAGCAGGAGCGAGCAAGACAATGATGCGAACGATGACCAGGAAGCATGATAAGACCAAGCACATTGGAGATTATCCTCATGGAAGCCTTTGACAAAGTATGTGAAGTACTAAACACGGTCCACCATGTGAAACGCACTGACTAGGACCTGCGTATACCAACGGTTCTATGGGCTTATAGGACCATGTGCAAAACCCTAACTGTGTGGGTACTTCCAAAGCTGAAGTATGAAGTAGATGCTGTAATCCCTATGAAGCATGTGAAGCCTAGACCACGCATGGTTCGTGAAGCCCAGAAAGGAGGGATCACATAGCTACAAGAAACAGAATGCATGGGACTTGAGGAAGAAATCCAACAGGGAAACTTTAGACTCCACGAACTTGGAAAAGAAAGGGTACGGTTAAGGAAGAAAAGCACTTTGATGGATGCAGAAGTCAAGAAGATGGAGGATGAAATAAAGAAAGATTTTCTCGGCAAAAAGACCAGAATGGTAAGACAGGAGGCGTGCAATCATGATGACAAGGTTAAGGCCTATTGTCATGAATTGATCAGTCTGATGCCTTGGCTTGGACCGCATATTTCTAGGCATAGTGACCAGGGTAGCGTGTTGTAAATGGTTAAGTGCGCGATGTCGACTGTAACAATACAAGGTGGGGATTCTCCAAGAACCATGACGACAGACAGGATGGAACTCTCTAGAGGTTGTGCAGCCACTTAACTAGCCAAAGGAAGGATAGTCTTAGCACTCCAAGCAGTTGAAAGAGAGTGTGGGACTATAAACTATTATGCCTGGGAGCTGCGTGATATTGGAGATGCGCGCAGAAGCAGAGAGTTACAAGGTCCACGAATGCACAAGGGGGGCTGTGCTGCTACACGGGTCAGCCAAAAAGTGACCGTTGAAGTCACTATTCATAATTTGATGCTCGAATTGAGGCCAAATGGAGCGTGCTGGCAGGAATTTAAGACACGATTTATGGGCGAGATTTGGGAAAATTTGCTACCAAGAAAGCATTAATGAACCGGAATTGGGGGGAGCGGTCGAATTCGAATTCAAAAAGCACTATAAAATACAAAGGGTTTCCCAACAAACAAGACTTGTCCATTTGTGAATTGAGTGATTGAGCAGAGCCCTGAGTATTATGAGCTGAGCATTGATTGAGCCCCTGAATTCGCAAGTGACATATTGCAACATAGCAACAATGATGGCAGCTAAGGATGGTTTAGGGAGAGAATAGGTGCCCATCGGTGAGGCCGCGTAGGCCCTAACCGTGGAGGATGTTCCAGAAGGTGCTGAGATTGTGGCAAAGATCCTAAAATCACTGCACATGCCAAGACCCAAGATGGATAAACAAGAAATGGCTCTCGTACACGTGTCCCCGTGGAACCCGCTGCGTAGCAAACTATCAATGGAGGAGAAAGGGAAAGTTGTCATGATTGAAACAGATGAAGAAGAAGAAGATCTGTAGGCCCTTATCACCACAAAGGAAGAAGACAAAGGTATGGAGGTGGATGTTCAACCTACGCACTCTGCGACAAAACTTCTTGCCTATGTCTCCCCACAAAAAGGGAAGGCCAAAGTGCCCAAGGACCTAGACGAGACCAATAGTTCGCTCCAAACCCCACTCCTCCCAGATGACATTATGTTTGAAGGCACGCACCTGGGCCACGTGCCGACCATGAAATTTGAAGATTGGGATCTCGTTGACTACGAAAATTTCCCTCACCTTGAGACTAGAAATATCATGAAGCAGAACACCGTGGGGGTAGTGACAACATTAGATCCGCAGAAGTGGTTGTGCGGTGTGGAAAAGGCCAGGCTGCTGAACCTACTATGGGTGTCGCATTTCCACCGTGCCCCAGTAACCATTTTCCTCATCAGGCAGCTACTCTGCCTGATGCATGATGGGTATTTATGGCTGGAGAAGCTAATCCCCATCACAGAAGACCTGATTCATCACATTTCTTAGCTTCTGTACAAAGGAAAGAACCTCGTGACTATATCTGAAGGAAAGGGAAGTGATTTGGCCATTCCGAAGGCCATGAAGATGAAGTATAAGCTGGAAAAGAAGAAGAGGGGCTACACCATCTCCAGCATCAAGGAAAAAGTAGGCGACATCGCAACCCAAATCCTCACAGGCAAAGTTATGCGGAAGTGTCGTGCAAACAAGGTAACTGTGCCGGTGGTTGCACTAGTCGAGAAGTGCGTGGAGGGGGTCTAGTTTAACTAGTCTAAATTCCTCTACATAGAACTTTTAGAGAATTGTCGTGAAGCCCAAGAGCATGGTAAAACCTTGCACTATGCATGGTTGTTGTTGTCCATATTACTCGTAGCAGGGGAATTACCGAAGGACAGTCAATTCCCCATAATTAACAATGAATTACTGGAGGCCGCAAAGTACGCTTCACTCTAGGCCATGAAAGATGCTACAAGGATTCGCGACAGCAAGATCTTATGGGTGCTCATGGAGATGAACATCCACATGTGGATCAACCATAAGCCACGCTTGTCACCCACGGTGTACAACAGTCTGTAGAGTTTTGCGGAATTTAAGGCAAACATGCACAACATATATATCAGGGTGCGCAAGGATCTGACAAAGCAGTGGACAAAGCTACCCTTTTTAGCCACTGACAACGCTATTTTCAATGTCTTGAAGGCATGGCCACTTGAATGGCATGCCCCAGATCTTGCAAAACTCGAGAAGGCGGCCGTGCAAAAGAAGAAATACGATGCCAAGCTATGCATCACACAATTGGCTGAGAAAAGGTGGAAGGAAACAGCAGCAGCCAAGGTGCAGGCAGCGCAAGAAGCGGCATAGAAGGTAGCTGAGCAAGACAAGGCTGCAACAGAAGTAGCAGCACAGGAAGCAGCCATGAAGGTGGGCAAGGGCCAAGCAACACCTTCGCAAGGGCAGGCAGCAGAGGAAGTAGAATCAGAAGGAGGCACGGACCTATGAACCGTGTCAACATAGCTGAAACACCAACGACTAGTAGAACAAGCAGGATCGCAAAAGAAGGTCAAGGCTTCAAAGTTTGCCATTGACCTGATCACCCTAACCGAGGGTGACCTGCATGACATCCGCGAGATGATGTGCAATGTCACAAATGAGGCTCTTTAGGATTTCATGAAGGAGCACCAGACTATGTTGGGGGCCCTCAGAGCGTAGTTGCAGGACTTACAGGTGCGCCCCCATCAGGTTGGTACCCTTTCAACCAACCTCGCAGTCAGATCCATAGCAGCAGAGCAGATGTTGCATGCATGGATGATGAACACAATAGTGTTGTCGGAAGGGGCTCTGGTGACATCAAATGAGGACGACAGGCTTTCAGTTAGCACAATGAAAGGCCTCTATTTTAATCTAGCTACCCTTCCGCGTAAGACACTATATCTATTGCAGGATGGGATAATAGCAAAGCTACACGCTAGAGAGATTCGTGTGCTCCAAGTCCTCAATAAGTAGAAGATAAACATGGAACAACTCAGCTTGTAGCGCGATGAATTGGTGTCGAAGAATCAATAGCTGGTGCAAGTGATAGGCGACACTTGTCGAAGCATCTTGGAGCTGGCCATCCCACTAGATCTACCAGTGGAGGTATAGATCCATAGGTTAGCAGCAGGAGCCTGTGAGGCTAGGCAAGAAATAACAAAGGTTTAGCTGGAGTTGAACCTTCAGATCGTCAAGATGTCATTAAAGGCGTAGCCATCCACTCCCCCAAAAGTCAGAGAATAGCACACTAGCGCTATCATAGCAAGATTGGAGGAAATCAGAGGTGCAATGCAAGACTACATTAGCATGTTGGAAGAATCACTTGAGGTCCTCACCACTCTGCAGGAGGACCCCAACATCTAGCACTTAGAGATAGAGGCACAAGAACTCCAATAGCAATATGACAGTGTCTGAGGAACTGTGCAGACAGTGGTCCTCACCCAACGGCTTGTGAGGATGCAACAGGCTAAGGCACTAAAGGAGAAGGTGGGCGTGGCACGACATAAGGAGGTAGTTCTAAAAGCGCATTTCTAGCCTTGGATTGACAAGGCCTTCACCATCACGGCAGACATCGAAGGCAAGCTCACACACATATAGGGGATGCACACATTGATGCAGAGAAGCATCCTAGACATAGAGGTCTCGGAACAGCGCATGCAGTAGATCTAGCAAGCAGCAGCTCAGTGCGTTACTGACCTCAGTGCAGTTCGAGAACAGTTGGAGGAACTCCATGCAAATATCATCGCACCAACCAAGTGACTCGAGGGCGAGTCATGATGTTTGTGTTGGGGGCCTGTTGGGCATGGAATCCCTCAAGGCATGTTTTGGGGCTCAAAGTCCAAGTTTTGACTAAATTTTGTTGTAAAGCTCTGTGAATTATAGGCGTGGGGCATGAAAGTATGATAGAGTCACAAAGTTGTCTGCCCTAGTTTTGTAAATGTTATGTCGGCTAGAGAGACCTACCCATGGTCTGCGGACCATGGGATTGTATAAATAGAGTAAGGATCTAAGTGGAGAAAAAAAGAGAGAAGAGAGAAGAGTAAGAAGTCTAAGGGATTGAGTCACAAGTGTAAAGTGTGTCTTTGGGTCGTAGAGTGGGAGAAGGCTATGCAGCTGAGTGAGCAGAGGCCTAGTAGTCTACAATTGAGTGCACGGACCCCTGCAGCTGAGTGCGCAAGGCGGAGTCGAGTCTGTAACTGAAGAAGGAATTAATAAAGAGAATTTTTATCATAATTTTGTGTATCTGTTCTTGGGTTAATGCATGTTTGATATAATTTGCAAATATATTGTTTATTTACTGCGCACACCTGTATGAATGGTTTATGTTGTTAAGTATAACTTAAAGCACGGAAGTAGGCTAAAATAATCAACTAACATATCAATATCAATAATTGGGTAATAACACAGAAGCATAGCGTTCAGCCCTGAGTAGGGCTATGCGAAGGTAGTAGATCAAGTTGCGAGGTACAGGAAAGTGCGCAAAGCAACCGGTGCATAAGGTCGAGCCGCGAACCACTTGAACTCATCAGACATCTCCAGGGTGTGGAAACCTAGTTCTAGCACCCTCTCATACTACTTCGAGTGAGACCTCAATCCGCGCTCCATGGACTATTGCCGAAAGGGCCAGTAGTACCGGGATTTGTTTGGTTAACTTAACTCTTAACCTGGGTCAGGCCCCTATAATCCAACAAAAATACATTAAAGGTCATAAGTGTGTTAAGAAGAAATTATTTTACATATATTGTGAAGAGGACGAAGAAAAGGATCAAGAAACATCAAAAGAAGAGGATATACACCAGGAACCAACCCTAGAGAAAGAAGAAATGAATCTGACCATATCTTGTACTACATTGGCAGCAATTACCACTGCTCAAACTATCAAGATAGGACATATCAAGAAGAAGAAGGTTCAAGCAGTGAAATATCAAGAAGAAAAGGATCAACAAACTTCAAAAGAAAAGGATAACAACCAGGAACCAACCCCATAGAAAGAAGAAATGAATCTAACCATATCTTGTAATGCATTGGCAGGAATTACCACTCCTCAAACTCTTAAGATAGAAGGACATATCAAGATTTAAAAGGTTCAAGCAGTGAAAGATCACATCGAGCATCAACAACAAGTTCTCCAACTTTTAAAGGATAACCTCACTTTGGCACAAAATCGAAAGAAACAACAAGCAGATCAATATCGCAGCGAAATAAGTTTTGATGTAGGTGACTGTTTATTTCTATGAATACAACCATACAAACAAATGTCCCTCAAGGAAGCTAAGAAGGATAATAAATTATCACCAAAGTATTATGGTTTGTACAAGGCGTTACAAAATATTGGTACTATGGAATACCAATTGGAGCTCACTGCATCTTCCTGAATGCACCCAGTTTTCCATGTTTCATGCTGAAAGAAGGTTGCAGGTGAGAAGATCCCAGTTCAAACAATATTTCTAGAACTTGACAAGGAAGGAAAAGTCATATTGGAACCAGAAGTAGTCACAAAAACAAGAAATTGACAGCTACATAATCGATCAAATTTAGAGTATCTCATCTAGTGGAAGAACTTACCCATTGAAGATTCCACATGGGAGGATGAGAATTTTATTCAGAAGCATCCAGAACTACTCAAGTGTTGAGGACAACACTTTTTGAAGGAGAGGGGAATTTTAGGTCCCTATACTACTAGTGTAACCCCTTATTGTTATTAGTGCAACCCCCTTATTCTATTATTGTGCCCATATAGTCCCCATGTTGTTATTATTAAGCCCCATAGAGGCCCACTATTGTTATTGTTGTGCCCCTACAATATTATTATTATGTAGGCTCTAATTGTATTGGGACCCCTTAGACTCCTATATATAGAAACGAGGTCTTGTCATTTGTATCATCCAAAAATTGTTCATTTGTATAATGTAAAGGAGGTTTCCCCCTCAAAGAGGCTG
>APFE030478957.1:3643-62554 GCA_000404065.3 Pinus taeda
AAGGATGCAGCCTATTATGGTCTCCCAATATATACTCGACGGTACGTGGGAGCACAAGTCTGTACTGGCACTCGCTGTCTCAGAGTGGAGGAATCACCCAACCAACACTGAAAGCAATAGTTACCAGGTTTTACGACGTGGGAATATGTCTCTAGCCTAGACCTCTAGATGTTGTGCGTTAAGTTCCAAAGCGTTGTTAGATTCATTGAATTTATTTTAAGTTGATCTTGCTTAATAGTTTGCCTTTCAGGTTCACCACGTGATGTATATATAATTCATAAAATGCAATCTAAGATGATAAACAAACGTTTGATCTTCTTTCAGCAATGAAAATCCTAGCTACTAAAGGGAAGAAAGTCAAGAATCTTTTCTTCACACAGCACAAAGCACATGCTAAATGAACAGTCCTAAATCAAGCCAAGCAATCAAAATGAAAATGCACATGCATGTATTTGTTTTTAGCCTTCTTAATGTGTGAATGACGTTAAGAAATATATGTGCAAAACTGAATTACTTTTAAAGCGACAGTACTCAACAAAATTCTTTTTCAAAATGAAGTGAAAGCAAGAGAGACACTTTGCGATTTTGAAATGGAAATTGTTTTTTGACACTTTAAAACTAATAATTAAAATCCTATGCAATAGTAACTGAATAGTCGACTATCAAGCATAATGGGATTGCTTCCTAAAACTGAAAACGACAGTTACGACACTTTCAGATCTAGAGACGACAGTTCGACTATGTTACTTTTTTCCACAAGAGAACTAGGAATGACGCACAATACATAAAAACATGTATAGTTCTTTGCACTAAGGAGGCGGAATAGTGCAAGATAAGGGAGTTTTCACAGAAGTACACTGACTACAGACAGTAAAACTCTTGAATAAGACTGAAAACAGTGAGAAAAATCTACAGTCGGAGGATAAAGTTAACCCTCCCTGACCATCACACCTGTTACATAGTGAAATCAGTATGCAGCACACCTACTGCACTCGGGAAGTGCGATGTATACAGACTGCCTTGAAGGCAGGGTGGGATGGTAGCAGTGTGAGACTTTGAATGGGATTTCACTTACAATTTTCAATCTAGTTTAGGTGTTTAGGTTGAATAAGTAAAGATCATTGTATGTAAAACACAGGGGTGATCTAAGAGGCTACTAGAGCCACCACTTAGGGAAATCAGATTGCTTGCAGATCTATTGTTTAATTCATAAACAAAACACGAAGATAGATTGAAGCAACATTGATCTATTTTGCATTTGTATGACAAATGCAGTTCGAAGGCTAGCTGGCTTGACTTCAGGCTCCGTCTGTAAGTTTATAAAAGAAACAAGGATAGATAGGCTAACAAGTAATCTAGTCGGTCCCTAATGGAGTCGCCATTTTGTTATCTAAGAATAGTGTCCACTCGGATGCTGCTATTCCCATTAAGATGGGTGGCTATCTTAGAAACAAACAATCAAAGTCTACTATTGTTTCCTTTTATGAAAATAGACGAGAGGAGAACCAAGAGGGCCAACCTGAGTCTTGTGCTTGATTTCCTCTCCTTCTTGATTGAGTTTCGTCGCTTCTTCTTTGTCTACCCAGCTTCGAAAGAACCTGTGGAATCAGAACAACATACTACTATACAGGAAACAAGGATCTAAATTCATAAATAATATAGGATCAGATGTGTATTAACCATATACATGCACATATAAACAAGTATACAAGAATATGGAAGGAAACAAGAATAGCTTTATTTAGATGAAAAGTAGCAAGAGGATTACAACCATGTGCTCTGACCCAGCATCATCCTCCATCGAAGAAGATCTTCTTCACCCCAAGCAAAGCTAGATCACCCAACATTGTGAATGTACACCAAAAAACCAACCACACTTCTCTATAAGATACAAAATGCCAGCCCCCGGATCTCTGTGATGAGGGCTCCATATATAGATGATTACAGAGAGGTCAGTCATCTTCTGGGATCTTGATTAGTGTCTTCTCTTTGATAGTTCCTGCTTCCACTTGGAGAATGATGATCTCTTACTCATCCTTGGTCGAAAATGGAGAGGCAAGTGTCAGAGGGGAAGCTTCTGGAAGATTCCATGATCTTCCACCTCACATTTTTGTCCCTACCATTTTTCCATTGCCGACCATCGCACCCTATAGAGGAGAAAATTGGTATGCATCACACCTTGTACACTGGGAAGGTGATATGCATCGCACCCTCTGCATTGAGCTTTCGGTATGGTCCAGTTTTGACCATTTATGAGCAGTTTTCAGTGGAGAAATTCTGGGAGATGATGTAATTAGTTGACCTTGTTCCTTTAGGAAGTGAAGCAACACTTTTAGGGACTTAGGAGCCCTCAGTTTATGGACATTTATGATTAGGGTTGAAGTTCCCAAAAATGTCTATAACAATAAGCCACCACCCTGCCTTCTTGCATTAGTATGCATCCAACACCCTCCTTGCTACCTTCCATACAAACTACATACTCTTTATTGGGATCAACAATGCTCAAAATGGGTGTGATGGTCAGTAGATGTTTGAGCTGATCAAAGCTCTGCTGACAATCAGGGGTCCATCTAAAGGCTTTCCCTTTCTTCTGAAGAGAGGTATTAGGATAAGCCACTCTCGAGAATTTTTCCACAAAACTTCTTTAATATTCGGCTAGACCCATAAAGGGTCTTATGTCAGCTACATCTTTAGATACTGGCCATTCCATGATGGTTTTAATATTCTCTGGGTCTACCGTGATTCCATCCTTGATGATGATGTGTCCCAGCTACTGGATCTTCTCCTTAAAGAAATCGCACTTACTGTATTTGGCATACAGCTAGTGTTCTCTTAGGACTTGTAGAACAATATAAAGGTGTTCCTTATGTTCTTCTAAGCTCCAAGAGTAGATCAGTATGTCATCTATAAAGATTAATATGAACTTGTCTAAGTATGGATGAAAAATATTTTTCATGAGACACATGAATGTTGTTGGGGCATTAGTCAATCCAAAAGGAAAAACTACGAACTCATAATATCCATGACGAGTCTTGAATGTTGTCTTTGCTATATCCTCCTCTTTTATTCGGATCTGAGGATACCCAGAGCGGAGGTCAACCTTTGAGAATACATTTAATCCCTTTACCTAGTCAAACAATTCATCAATATGAGGCAGAGGGTACTTATTCTTAATGGCCAACGTGTTTAACTAATAGTAAGCCATGCACATATGCAAGGTTCCATCCTTTTTCTTAACAAAGAGAACCAGGGCTCCACACGAGAACACACTCGGTCGAATATAATTTTCATCTAGTAGTTCTTGTAGCTGCATTTTTAGTTTAGTCAGCTCTAGAATACTCATGCGGTACAGGGCTCAGGAGACTAGAGCAGCTCTCGGAATTAACTCAATGGTGAAGTTGATGTCTCTTTTCAGGGGTAGACTCGGGATCTCCTCAAGAAATATCTCTGAGAAATTTTGTACCACTGGTGTGTTTGCAAAAGAGTCAGACTTATCCTTGGAATCAGTGAATCCTACTTTTATTGCATATATATGGCCACCCTTTCTGATGCATTTTTCTAACTAGGATGTTGTTATAGGTCTTATCTGTAGAGGTTTT
This sequence comes from Pinus taeda, assembly GCA_000404065.3. Classification (NCBI taxonomy): domain Eukaryota; kingdom Viridiplantae; phylum Streptophyta; class Pinopsida; order Pinales; family Pinaceae; genus Pinus; species Pinus taeda. Next base: position 7,243 of record APFE030478957.1, read on the forward strand.
TGAATACCTTGCATTTCTTGTTTTTCACCTTTCACATCCAAATAATTGATGGTTTTAGTTTTACAATTCATAAGTGACCAGTGATTTCCCAACCAGTCCATGCCTATAAGAATACCATAGGACCCTAATGGTAATATGTTGATATCTGCCATAATATACTAATTAGCTATCAATAAAGGGAAATTATTTATTTTAGACAAAAATATTATTTTGGCCCTTGTGGCTAGTTGTACTAACTAGGGATTTTTAAATTTAACAGTTTGTAATTTACTTGTTCTACAATCTTGGGGCTGATATAAATTAAGGTGGCCCCAGGATCAATTAAAACGGAGACAGGGCAGTCAAAACTTTACCTTCAAATTCAACCATGGTTGGTTGAAATTCTGCTTGATGGTCTTCAAGGGCAGCATTAATCTTAGAAATTCTTCTTGCTACTTCCCCCACTGTAGATGCTTCTTGTATCTGTGAAATTTGATCGACTCCTCTATGATGTGGACAGTTTTTGACGTAATGTGGGCCTCCACATCGCCAAGATTGTACAGATGATCTGTTATTTGTTTATGCTTCAGTTTTGCCAACTTGTTCATTCATTATGGTTTCACCCAATCCTTTAAATCTAGGCTGATTCTTATTCACATTCTTGTTGGCTTGTCCTTTAAATACTCCTTTGTTTCCTGGATATTTATTTCCCTTGTAATTGGAAACAAATTTACTCCCCTTTTTGTCAGTCCACACTTTTGCTTGTGTCACCCTTTGGTTTGTTCTGCTGGTAACAAATTCGTGCTTTACGAATGACCTCATCCATGGTTTTTGGATTGTCAAACTCCAGTCGTTCTTTCATGAACAACAAAAAACTACTAATAAACCACTGCACCTTTTCGTTTTCCTCACGTATGTAAGGGACATAAAAAATTAATGATGTGAATTTGGTTATGAATTCATCCATGGTCATTTGGCCTAATCAGAGATCGCTAAACTCCTTTGCCTTTTCATCGTAAAACATTTATGTTAGATATTTTTCCTTAAAATATTTTTGAAACTTTTCCCAGGTTATACTTTGTTCGCTAACTCTGCACACTGTCTTTATCTCCTCCCACCATAATGTAGCTTTCCCCTATAACTGGAAGATGGCCAAGTGGGCCCTCAGATTATGGGTGTATTCATACAGCTGGAAGTATTTATTCATGTTGATGAGTCATGCTTCCACTACCTCTTCTTGTTCCCCATTAAAGAGGGGAGGCTTAATTGTCTTGTGATTGGACACATTATCTGATTCTTGTTCGTGACTTTCTTCACCACCCTCATTTTACAAATTCTCAGTTTGAAACTCTTACTCCCCTGCCATATTCTCCCGTTCTGGGATGGGAACTAATGACCAATGATTCTCTCTATCTGATAGACTCTTCATAATTTTCTCTTGTTCCTAGATCAATCTCTCATTGTTTGCTTGCAATCGAGCCATTTCATACTTTAATTCTTGTACTGTTACCATAATACCTAGATTGGTGTTTCTTGGTTCATCGTCTAGCTGCACCCACACTTCAGGGTTGCCCTCTTAAAATAATGTGGGTCCAGTTCCCATTACGGACCTATGAGGTAGACTTCAAGTTCTCCTCATACTATCAGCTTTCTTATTCCTATGTGCATATCAGAGAGTATTGTTATTACTTAATTCCAGAGGTCTCAGTTTATCTACCTAATTCCCTGTGATACCGTATCTCATACATCCTATAATTGATAAAAGTCTATATAAAAAAAATTTACTTTACCCAAACTATAATATAGCATGGTTAGCTAGTTATTACGTCCTAACTATAAAATCTTTCTATTTGACTTGTCAATAATTCACAGAGTAATAATTATAGAACTATTGGATTCAAATCACAACTTTAATTTTTGATCCAAGAGGGTTATTGTCAGATCTTACAATGGATATTGCACTAATTTGTTGATTTATTGAGGTGACATCTATCTTGCCACAAAAAGTTTGTGAACTGAACTTTACATTATTTTACACGACTAGAGGGCTAATGTCTCTCATTGTCACGATGAGTTACTCCTATGTGTCCTTGTCGCCTTAATGGTTGTGGTTGTATCTGCCTAGGTGGCAGTGCTCCCTTGCGATTAGTTTTATGGTGATATTGCTACATCTACCTTTTGGGATTTCCTCCCAAATCGATGTTCTCAGTGCATATCTGAAATCGAATAGTGGTGATGAATTCTTCAAACCATTTACCTTTGGTTAGAGGGATACTGTTGCCTATTTCTCTGCTGCTAGATGTGGTACCCACGCTCGCTGTGGGAGTTAGTCTCCTCCTATGTTCCTCCATACGAACTAGATTTCCAATGCATTGTTGTAGGGCAGAATGCTTACATAGGTATCAGGCAATCGCTACTTGTTTTTGGTTACGACCCTGAACTTAAACCATTATATTGTACATAGGGAGCTAATAAAAATCATTTTGCTAACTTTCTTAACAGGTTCGGCATCCTGAGGTTACCATCAACCAACAAAAGGCCCCCTTAGTCTAGCCTATCCAGGTAAGGACCTTTCACTTCCATTTATTCCACTGTTATATGTGTCAGTTTATTTGTAAGGCTTAAGGGATTCTCATTCCTGTCCGTGATTGAAATGATAGGTTAAGGAAGCGAACGCGGTGGTGGCTGGATGGAGCTCTCACCTGTTTTCTATCTTGCGGCAATCTCCAAGTAATAATTCCTTAAGAGTCTTTTACTTACAATGGGGAAACATTATGGGAGTTCATCCTATTTTTCTTTTAGTTGGAGAAGTCGATAGACATGAATGCTTTTCAATTTTTCTTCGCCTTCTCGACTCTTAGTCTATAATTTGTTTTCTTTGCCTTCTCAGCCCTTGCTTTGTACTTTAAAAAGACTTTAATAGCCTTTGGTCACCTGAGTAGCATTTATTTGTAAGGAGGGTTTCATCTAGAAGGGTTTTTAAATGAGGTTTTGAACCCTACAAACCTTAGCCTCTCGTCTTGAAATTTGTTATAATCGTTCTAATTTAAATGAAATTTATCTTGCTGCTAGTTACTCTTTTTCTTTCATTATTCTAAAGCTATGAGAGGCACGACCTCCTCTGTATTGTTTTTATGGACTATCTGGGTTTAGCACTTCCACTGTGTATAGCTTCAGTTATTAAGGTCAAACCCCAAATTTTGTTATTACATGAGCTGCTAATTCTAAGGGCAAGGAAATATTGTTCTTTTTGTTTGACATTCTTCTATATTCATGGATTTGATATAACTTGCTTTTCGCACTAGTTTTAATACTATAGTGTCACATATATTACGTTGTATTTGAAGTAAATTGCTCGTCTTATTGGTAGATACGACTGTTATTTCCATTTCTAGAATTATAATGTATCTCTCAGATTGGTAGTTTGAAGGTTTGCTTGCCCCTTAAGTCTGTTTTTTTCACATTTATATATGATGTTGTGAGTCTTAACTTGATGTTGTCATTCCTTGAATTTCCCCTTTCTATTACACCCTATATATTTACTTATTGTAATATCCCAGGGTTGATAAATGTTGAAATGGTTATTCTTTTCCTGTTGATAACTAATAATGCTTTTGTTTTGGATCCTTGGTTCCTCCAGAAGGAAATATTAATGCATTGTTTTCAGTTCTATTATGCAATGATTTACTTATCTTTGTTTTTGTAATGTTTTATAACATTCTATTTTGTATGTGCTTTTGAGATTTATTTAAAGAGTTTATTCACCGAATAATATAGCAAGTAAGCATATTAACAAATCTGCATACTAATTTTGATAAGAAAAACTTATTTGATAGAGAATATGACCTACATCAAATATATAGAATTATGTATTAGTTTCTAATAATTATCTAGTACAGAAATAGATTTCTTCCACTTATCTGGACCGTCGTTTCCAGATTATTCCACACCAGAATTTTGATTTCTAGTTTACTCTTCCTCCCAACCTTGAGACTATAAATCCAATAGTCTCCCCCCAAGTTGCTCCTGTGGTTCAGGAACTCCTTCTATGATAACTTCTAGTCTCAGTGCTATATGGTCTTAGCCAGACATAGCCATTTCAATACTACCTGACTCTTCAGCACAATCCCTTTTCCTCTGGATCTCAGATACCCTTGTTCTCTTGATCCTTGAAATAAATCAATTCAGAAATCAGTTTCTACAGTAAATTGTTTCTCAATTGATTCACAAGTAAAAAAAAAGACATTTACCAATAACTGTGGTTTTATTACAACATAATCAAATACTCAAAACAATAACTTTTCTAGATAAAATTAAATAGTCTATTTTTTCTGTAGTAAAAATAAAATATTCACAAGATTTGGGGATATCACACGATATTAGTTGTCAAAGGATACAAGAATCATCATGGAAGAGATTATGCAGAGATGTTTGCGCCAGTCGCGAGGATGGATACAATGCATACAGTTGTGGCGATTGTCATGCAACATAAATGGAAGGTATACCAAATGGACGGAGAATCAACGTTCTTAAATGGAGTCCTGAAAGAGGAAGTGTATGTCACACAACCACCTAATTATGAGGTAGAAGGCAAAGAACATAAGGTGTATAGGTTGAGGAAAGCTCTTTATGAGTTGAAGCAAGCATCGTGTTCATGGTATGGCATGATAGATGCTTACTTGTTGGAAAATGGTTTCAACAAACGTGATGGTGAGTATACTCTCTACATCAAAGAAAGTGACAGTAATATTATTATTCTTGTATTATATGTAGATGATTTTTTTTTACAGGAAGTGATGATTTTCTCATCACTGATTTCAAAGAAGTCATGAAAGTGAATTTGAAATGACTCACTTTGGGTTGTTAAGATAGTTTTTGGGCATAGAAGTGAAGCAAAAAAAAAATGGCATTTTTATTTCTCAAGAAAAGTATGCTGAAAACATTTTGGAGAGTTTTAATATGCAGAACAACAAGTCCGCACCAACTCCAAATATCTTGGGGTTGAATTTGAGTAAAGAAGATTGCAACAACAATGTCAATATGACATTATACAAAAGTATGATAGGCATCTTGATGTATTTGACCACCACTAGGCTAGATATAATGTATCTAGTGAGTTCGATGTCGAGGTTCATGGAGACACCCAAGTAGACACATTGGACATAAATGAAAATGATTCTAAGGTATGTAATTGGGACAAAACAGTGTGGTATTTTGCACACCACAATAGATGATTTTATACTGTGATGCAGTAGCATCCAGCTCTGAGGAGACACAAAGTGGTTGACAGTCTCATGAATAGACCAGAACACAGTGATTTATTTTTCATTGGACAGGTGTTAGGCTTGTCAGTTCTGTTACTTTATTTTACTTGTTTTATTTTATTTTATTTGTCAGAAGGTTGATAGGATTAGGACAATTATAGTTGTGCACTGTTACTTTTTAATAGGAATTAGTAACAGAAAAATAATTGATAGTTAATTAGTTCTTTAAAAACATTACATTAGTTAAGGACAGTTAAAGAACTGATAAACAGTTACCCTTCTGTTGGGGCAGTTCTACCAAGAACAGTTATGCTTCATGAGGATAAAAGCAGAAAGAAAATCATTGTACAGGATTCCTCAAAAAAAACAGAGAACAATAAGAATTACAGTCATTTCTCCAGAATAAAATATTTTATTTTTTTTATCTACTGTATCATCACTGTAATAGAAAACTTCATGCATGAAAATATAATTATGTGCGTAACTAAGCTGGCATGGTAGAATAGTACAGGACAAATAAGCGAGAAGAACAGAGAGTGGATGCACAATACAATTCTTCCAGACCGAGAAGAAAGATAATCCAAGTACCGACAACTTCTGATAGAGGGAGTTAACGAGAACGACAGAGAAAGTGCATAACAGTATTGCTTCCAGAACGAAAGGGAACAAGCAATCGCGTACAGAAACTAATTCAGGTAACCCGTAATGACCTCCATATAATATGAATAGAGCAGTGCTAAAATGAAATTGAAATAACTGTAGCATTCCATTACAAATATAATTTAAACATAGTCCAGTTGACTCACGGTCCCTTCGAGACCCACAACACATGCAATAGAACCGAAACAGAGTATGTGTAAATATATTATATAACAAACAGGTTCATCAAAGTCATTACAGTAAGAGAATCTGATAGCGTCGGCGAACCAGGGTTTCAACTACCCGAGGGTTCCTATCGACTAACACTCCTATCAACAGGATGAGGGTTCATGATAACAAACACCACCGACAGCCAAGCAAACAATCAGGAACTCCAGACCAGGGTTCGAATCACCCAATTAGTCATCTACAAGAAAGGGTTTCGAATAACCCAGAAACGCATTGCAGAATGGAGGCCAACAACTCGACTAATTTGCCAGAAGACGAAATAAATTACACCAGCCAAGAGAAATATAAACTCATCGCACAGGTGACAGACAGCTACAAGACTAAACCTTGACAAAACCTCTATGAACGAGAGACCGATAAGTTAAGACCCTACCCGGAACAAGTAACTATAGGGTTTGAGTGAATGTCAGCAGTCGTAAAGAACGCAACCAGGAACCAACAGGATTGAACCACCTGCAAACAAAACGAAGCGGATTAGCAAAGTCATAACCGGCAAAACCCTTAAGGAAAAACAAGAAGTAAAGGTAACCACAGGGGAGAAAGCATACCTGAACAGAGGAGGCCGAACCGAACAACAAAGAATAGCCATTAGCCACTGAAGACACGAAGCGAGTGTGTCAGGGCACGAAAAGAAATGATAAGGAAGTTCTAGCAGAGAATGAGAACTCACCTTAACAGTGAGACCAGGGTGCAGCGTGTTTGGGGTAAACCCTGCCATAAAACCACCTGTTAATAAACCCAGCAGGCAACAAGTTTAAACAGCTAAAAATCGAGTTAACAACCAGTAAATTGAATACAAACCCTGCATAACTGAACGATGCCTCCATAACCAGTGAAATACCATCTCCAAGAGCAGGAAAGGGTCAAGAGAAGCCACATAACAAGCTTCGAAAACCAGAGTGACAAGGTGAAAAGAGCTCTCACAGAGCGGAGCAAGACTTCAGCAGAGCGACCCAAAAAGCGCAAATGACAAATGATTAACGGAGGGTTGACAAAAATCGACTTTTGTGTGAGGAGAACCGGCAGGTACAGGTTGGTAACCGGTGAGACTGGTTCAAAACCCTAACCCTTTACCGAGAACCATACCGTAACATTAAGACAACCATTAAATTGTCCAGGACACGAGTCCAATCAACCGGAGACCTTTGGAGAATTGGCGGGAGGACATCATAAGTGGTATCAGAGAAAGTTTCTTGAGTTAGAACTAATGGAACAGGTAGAAGGTGAAGGTGAAGGAAGAGGAAGAGGACGAGTAGTCCGTAGGGTAGTAGATGATGGACTTCGAGAGGAGATTAGAGTTTTGCGTGAACGATTGGCAGTCGTGGAGGCTGGGGGAAGAAGAAATCCAGCAGATGACAGTGATGAAGAAATAGCTGAACCAGAGGATGAGTTCGAAGGAGTGACACCAGAACTTAGATTGTTGAAGTCAGTTTTGCTGTCCAGTCATAAGCCAAGGCATGAGTTACCTACTTATGACGGGAGTTTGTCTGCAGATGTGTTATTAGATTGGCTGAGTGAAGTCAATAAATTTTTTGAGTTTGAGGAAACCAGTGAGGAAAAACAAGTAAAGTTTTCTGCCACCAAGCTGAAAGGACATGTGTCCTTATGGTGGGACAGCGTTCAGGCAGAAAGAAGAAGACTGCACAAACAACCTATCAAGAAGTGGGCCAGAATGGAGGAAAAACTGAAGGAGAAGTTCCTACCGAAAGATTATCAGATCATGTTGTACAGACAGGTGCAGAACCTAAAGCAAAGAGGAATGACTGTTAGGGAGTTTACAGAGGAATTTTATAAATTGAATTTGCAAGCAGGGTATGTGGAAGATACCTCAGAAAAAACAGCCAGATTTGTAAATGGCTTGAGAGGGGAAATTTTGGACGAAATTGATATTCTTTCACGTCAAACATTGGATGAAGCCTATCAGTTTGCACTGAAGGCAGAGGAGAAAATAAACAGGAAACAGAACACCAAGAGAGGAGGTGGTTCTGGCAGGGGAAAAGGCAAGCTTTATGGCAGAGGTAGAGGTGCAGGCCCAAATGAGGAGGGCAGCAGTTCCAAATCTGCTGGCACAACAGAAAAGGACAACGGCACTAGGGAAGGACGACCAGCTCAGAGAGGGCGAGGATTTGGTCGAGGCAGGGGAACTGTCTAGTGCTATCGTTGTCACAAAATGGGACACAAGTCGTATGATTGTCCTAAAGGTGAACCAGCAGGTGGGAGAGGAACCTATGTTGCTCAGCCGGAGGATGTTGAGGAGACGGCTCAAGAAGCAGAGAATACACCAGAAACAGGCGAAGCCTTGGTGTTAAATAAAGTGTTGTTAAAACCAGCAAAAGAAGTTGCAGAACCAGATCAGCGAAAGGCTTTGTTTCGCACTGTTTGCAAGTCATGAGGTAAGTGTTGTAAGTTGATCATTGACAGTGGGAGTACCGATAATTTGGTAGCTGTGGAGATGGTAGAAAAACTGGGATTAAAGAAGTTAAAACATCCTACTCCCTATAAAGTGTCGTGGTTGCAGAAGGGGCATCAACTGTTAGTTGATGAACAGTGTGAGGTGGAGTTTCAGATCGGTAAGTATAAGGACAAGATCCTTTGCGATGTGATGCCAATGGATGTCTGTCACTTACTGTTAGGACGACCTTGGTAGTTTGACAGAAGTGCAGTCCATGATGGGAAAACCAACTGCTATAAGTTTGTGAAAGATGGGATCAGGCATACGCTTGTATCCATCAAGGAGGAAAATACAGCAGAGGCTAGTGGAGTGAAAGCGTTGCTGTTAGGTGGGAAAGAATTCATAAAATAGATTGAGGACAGTGAGATAAATTTTGATGTCATAAGGAGACCAAAGGCAGTAGTACTTCATACACAGGTTTCAGATTTTCTCGAAGAAGTTCAGAAGTTGCTGCAGGATTTTGGAGACATTGTGGTAGATGATCTTCCAGATGAGTTGCCACTCAGGCGAGGTATTAGTCACTGCATTGACTTTATACCAGGGGCAAGCCTGCCAAATAAAGCAGCTTACCGCATGAGTCCCAAGGACCATGAAGAAATTAGAAAACAGGTCCAGGAGTTGTTGGACAAAGGTCTGATTCGAGAAAGCATGAGCCCATGCGCAGTACCTACTGTTTTGGCTCCAAAGAAAGGAGGAGAGTGGAGAATGTGTACGGATTCCAGGGCTATTAACAAAATTACTGTTAGGTACAGGTTTCCCTTACCTAGGATGGATGATATGATGGATTGTCTGAGTGGAGCGGCTTATTTTTCGAAGATTGAATTGAAGAGTGGATATCACCAGATCCGAATTCGGGAAGGAGATTAATGGAAAACTGCTTTCAAGACAAACGAAGGCTTATACGAGTGGCTGGTGATGCCATTTGGTTTGAGCAACACTCCGAGCACGTTCATGCGTCTGATGAATGAAGTGCTGAAGGAATTTAACGGTAAGTTTGTAATAGTTTACTTGGATGATATTCTGATTTTTAGTAAGACTAAGGAGGAGCATTTCAGACATTTGCAGAGTGTATTGAGGAAGTTACAGCAGAACAATCTGTTAATTAATCTGAAGAAATGTACCTTTTTTCAGCGAGAACTAGTGTATATGGGTTTTGTTATTGCAGAGAATGAATTAAAAATGGACTTGCTATCAACAGGACGAGGGTTCGTGATAACAAACACCACCGACAGCCAAGCAAACAATCAGGAACTACAGACCAGGGTTCGACTCACCCAATTAGTCATCTACAGGAAAGGGTTTTGAATAACCCAGAAACGCATTGCAGAACGGAGGCCAACAACTTGACTAATTTGCGAGAAGACGAAATAAATTACACCACCCAAGAGTCAGATAAACTCATCGCACAGGTGACAGACAGCTACAAGACTAAACCTCGACAAAACCTCTATGAACGAGAGACCGATAAGTTAAGACCCTACCCGGAACAAGTAACTGTAGGGTTTGAGTGAATGTCAGCAGTCGTAAAGAACACAACCAGGAACCAACAGGATCGAACCACCTGCAAACAAAACGAAGCGGATTAGCAAAGTCATAACCGGCAAAACCCTTAAGGAAAAACAAGAAGTAAAGGTAACCACAGGGGAGAAAGCATACCTGAACAGAGGAGGCCGAACCGAACAACAAACAATAGCCATTAGCCCCTGAAGAGACGGAGCGAGTGTGTCAGGGCACGAAAAGAAACGATAAGGAAGTTCTAGTAGAGAACGAGAAATCACCTTAACAGTGAGACCAGGGTGCAGCGTGTTTGGGGTAAACCCTGCCATAAAACCACTTGTTAATAAACCGAGCAGGCAAGAAGTTTAAACAACTAAAAATCGAGTTAACAACCAGTAAATTGAATACAAACCCTGCATAACCGAACGGCGCCTCCATAACCAGTGAAATACCATCTCCAAGAGCAGGAAAGGGTCGAGAGAACCCACATAACAAGCTTCGAAAACCAGAGTGACAAGGTGAAAAGAGCTCTCACAGAGCGGAGTAAGACTTCAGCAGAGTGACCCAAAAAGCGCAAATGACAAATGATTAACGGAGGGTTGACAAAAGTCGACTTTTGTGTGAGGAGAACCGGCAGGTACAGGTTGGTAACCGGTGAGACTGGTTCAAAACCCTAACCCTTTACCGAGAAACGTACCGTAACATTAAGACAACCATTAAATTATCCAGGACACAAGTCCAATCAACTGGAGACCTTTGGAGAATTGGCGGGAGGCCATCATGCTGGTTGGATACACTCACAGTGATTGGGCAGAAAGTGTCGATGACAGAAAGAGAACATTAGTATATGTTTTTCATTTGCGTTCTAGAGTCATTTCATGGGCCTCCAAAATGCAACCAATAGTGTCACTCTCAACAATAGACGCTGAATATTTTGTTGCAACAGCAACAACATGTCAGAGAGTTTGGATGAGAAGGATGTTGAGGGATCTTTGCCACAACCTAGAGGGAACAAAAACTATTTTCAGAGACAACACTTCTGTAATTGTGTTGTCAAAGAATTTTGTCTTTCACGAGAGGACCAAGCACATTGATGCTAAATATCATTTTATTAGAGAGTTGATTAACAATGGTGAAATTGTGTTGCAGCACTACAAGTCACAAGAACAATTTGCTGATATTTTCACAAAGCCATTGGCACGTGAAAAGTTTTTTTATCTCATACAGTATTTAGGAATCGTGACAGTGGTGATTAACGGGGGCTTGTGTTGGAAATATTAATCCCAACCACCACCTTAAGCAAACTGACAAACGCCATGCTTGCCCAGTCAACTACTACAAGGTTGCGATTTTGTTTGTAGGTGGAAGGACTAAAGTCTGAGCACAAGTACAACACTGACAATTCCACAACACAGTGGAGAGTTTAAAGCACTTAATGTTTTTTGGTAAATACGTATGAGCAAACATTTACTCTAAGACTATTACCTACACTCTACAACACCTACAACTTCATAAAACAATTTATTATGCAAAATCGTCCATCTTGTGTCTTAATGATTGGCTATGTCATGTATTAATGTCTAAGTTGTATCTTGAAGTAAATATAAATGAAAAAGTCATTTTGTATGGTTGAGCAAGTAGAGAGGAGTCGGAGAAAATCGTGGAGGAAATATTGGTGGGCGATTGAAAACAAGTTTTACATATAGTTACTTTGCAACCACACTGAAGCCTAAATCACAATAAGTTTTTTGTGTTTTTACTTAGAGCAACAACCTCCAATTTTTCATGGGAACTTATTATAATCCAAAGTTTGGTTTGTTGCGATGTGACCTTAAAGCTTCATGAATAAATTTAACACAACCATTTTAGTTTTTACTCATAAATTTACCACAACCATTTTGGTTTTTACTTTGTTTTATTGTGGGTTTAATTTATGTTTCAATTAAGCCTCTCACTAGTTGTGATGTGCTTGCCGCAACTGAAGTTTTGACTTACGAAAACTAATTTTTGTGCGAGACTCTTCTCTAGCCCTGTAAATTTTTTCTAGCGTATGATTTTTGTTGACAGATAAACATGTCATTTTGTGAACGCAATTATCTTTGGTATATATTTATGGGTCCTTACATGAAGTTCAAATGTTTTTCTTATAACATCTTTCATCCTCTCAGTAATGCACAAAATTTATGGATTTGAAGGAAAACCTTTTTATATAGACTTTTATTAAGATCTAAGCCTCACTGTACTAACAAAATGCAAAATGGTTGTAAGACCTTCGAAATCAGCCAGTTAATTATGTTCACAGAAGAAAGCAATGGAAAATTATATTGATGGACCATTATAAATTTACTCATGTATAAAAAATTTAGCTGATTGTAGATTTTAGAATCTTTTGAAAATTTGACTTATATTATACGAAGTTAATTTCTGTAATATTTTAGAATCGATCATGACATTACCAGTTAATTTCTGAAATATTTTAGAATCTATCTTGACAATACCATTTAATCTTTTAGGATTAACATTGCAGCTCTTTAATTTCCAAAATATTTCAAAATCTTTTATAAAGATAAACAGCTGACCCACATGTAAAGAAAAAAATGCTCAAACAAATAACAATTTTATTATTTAAAAGAAACCTTTACAACATTGATTGTGTTTCATGGCCTCTGTTTCCACCATAAACCCAGACCATAGGTGGTGAAAGTGGCCTTTCTGCAGAGTCAGATAGTGGTATACTCTATTGCTTTGCCGAAAGTTGTTCTGATCCTTCCGAGGACGTGGAGTATTGTTGCGACTATTGAATCAAATATCTCCCATTTTCTGTGTCAGCGCACTGGGGCAAGCCTAGTCATCCTTCCTTGGGTTCTACCAGTACCAGCGACAGACTTGCAATGAGCATGTAGTAATAACCACAAAATTGTTTATTCTCCATTACCACATTGCCTGGAAAGTAGTTTTAAAGTACAATTCATTTAGGGAAAAGTGGAATACTAATGATTGCAAGTAGCTATGGGGTCAATTTTTAGGCAGCGTAAATTATGAAATTTTATAAGCGGAAAAATATGAAACAACCAGAGCAACTCGCAACCATACCAAAGCTATGAGGCGTGAAACGAACGCGATCTCATTTTTTAATGATCGCGAGCTCGTTTTTATTCAATACACTGTTAAAATTTAGAGTACCTTTTTCGAATGTGGTTGAAGTCTACCCACTTTAACATGTCACATGCATAATGCAATGCAACTGATTCACAATTCATTACAAATTTGCCCTATGAGAGTAATGTGTGATTAGTATATATGTGAGTTTTTTAAATAATTTTATTTTTATTTTTTATTTATATATTATAAAGAGTATTACATTTTTACTAGCATAGATTTATCTAATTTATATCTTAATTAATTTATTTAATCTGAGATTTATCAAGCCTTGAGAGGGGTCAAACCTCTATAAGTGCAAACATGTTTTTTAAGTGTAAAATTTGAGGAAAGGTTTTCACCTCCAAATATTTGATCTCTCTTGGATCTTCATAGATCCAGAGTTAAGATGGATCTATGCTAGTTTCAATAATGCGTGGCCAAGGAAAATCTATCAAACATATGATTAATTTTATCAATAATATGTAAATACATCTAATATAATAATTTTAAATATGCTAAATATGTTTGAGATTATTTTAATTTTAAATCTTAGTTACCTCAGTTTGTTGAAATGATAAATATTGTTAGTAAGATGAAATAAAAAATTTGAATGCAAAGTGACAATGTAATAGTGTTGAATGATAGAAAATGTGAATAATACCAATGTAGTCAATTACAAATAGGCTTTATTGTGATCAATCTCAAACTATTTTCTTCTACTATTCTTATTGTCACCCTTATTAGCTTTGTCATATTTTCATATCGATTATATGAAAATGACACTTGAAATTATAAACCATTTAAATCTTTAGCTCTGTTGTAGTAAACACCCTGCTCTCCAATATAAATAAGTTGAATTACTATAATACAAAAATTAACGTACATTGCCAATAATGTTTTATTCTTACACTGAAACCAATGCATTTAGTGCAAGCAATCAAATAGGATTACAAATCACCATCTCCACTAAAATCAATGCATTTAGTGAAACAAATCAAATAGGATTACAAATCATTTACATTGAAATCAATGCATCTAGTGCAAGCAAGAAAATGTAATTAGAAATCAACATCTGCATTGAAATCACCACATCTAGTGCAAGCAATCAAATATGATTAGAAATCACCATCTACATTAAAATATATGGATTTAGTGCAAGCAATCAAATAGGATTAGACATCATCTACATTGAAATCAATGCATCTAGTGCAAGCAATCAAATATCGTTAAAAATCAACAACTACATTAAAATAAATGCATCTAGTGCAAACAATCAAATAGGATTATAAATTTCCATTTATACTAAAATAAATGCATCTAGTGCAAGAAACATTCTTCCCTCTCCCCCCCTCCATCTATATCTATATCTCCCTCCATTTTTCCTTCTTTGTCTCTCTATCTCACCGCTGAAAACACACACGCTCTCTCACTCCATATTTATCAATCTCTTTGTCCCTCCCTCTCTCCATCTCCCTTTTCTTCCCTCTCTTCACCTTCCATCAATATTTCTACGTCCCTTTGTCTCTCTATATCACCCCAAAAACATACTCTCTTTCTCCAATCTATTTATATATCGCTCTCTCCTCTTTTCCCACTCTCTCTCTCTCTCTCTCTCTCTTCCCCTTCTCTCCCTATCTTATGCTTCTCTCTCTATCCTCCTGATGTCCTCTCTCCCCTCTCTCTCCATCTTCCTTATTTGTCCCTCTCTCTCTCCACCTTTCTTTCTCTATGTATTTCTTCTTACCTCCTTCTCTCTCCCCCTCCAAATTCATCTCTCTTTCCCTCCCTCTCTCCACTCTCTCACATCCTCTCTCTTCCTTCCTCTCTGTCCATTTCTCTCCCACCTCTCTCTCTCTCTCTTTACCCTCCAACTTTGTTACTATATCCATCCCTCTCTCTTTCTCTCTGCTTTTCTCGCCCCTTCTCTCCATCTCTCCTTCTTTGTCTATTTATGTCACCACCAAACATACACACACTCTCTCCATCTCCGCCTTGTCACTCCTCTCTCTCCACTTCTCACTCTCTACGTCTTTCTTATTCCCTCCCTTTCTCCCCCTTCCATTCCATAACTTTATCCCTCTGTCTTTGCTCTTCTCTCGCTCCCTCTCTCCTCCTCTCTCTCGCCCTCCTTCTCTCTCCCTTTCTCTCCTACCTCCCTCTCTCTTCCCTCGTCTCTCTCTCTCTTTCTCTCTCCCTCTTCGCCCTCCAATCCTCTCTTTTCCCTAGTCCCTCTCCTCCTCCCTCTCAAGTCCTCTTTGTCATCCTTCCTCTCTCTCTTTTCCCTCCATTCCTCTCTCTCCCCCCATCACTCACTCTCTCTTTGTCTTTCTCTCTCCAACTATGTTACTTTATCCCTTCCTCTCTCCTTCTCTCCCCACTTCTCTCTTCATTGTCTCTTTATCTTACCCCTAAACATACACTCTCTCTCTCCATCTCTCCCTTGTTGCTCCCTCTCTCTCTCCAATTCTTACTCTCTTTGTATTTTTTCTTCCCTCCCTCTCTCCCCCTCCAACTCCATCTCTCATATCCCTCCCTCTCTCCTCTTCTCTCTCAAGTACTCTCTCTTGTCCTTCCTCTCTCTCCCTTTCTCTCCTACCTCCCTCTTTCTTCCCATATCTCTCTTTCTCTCTCTCTACCCTCGAATCCTCTCATTATATCACTCCCTCTCTCCTTCTCTCTCTCCCATCTCCATCTTTGTGTCTCCCTCCCTGTCATGACCACGAGTTGAGCACACTCATGTGCGATGAGCGACAGTGGGAGACGAAGTTCAGTTATGTGCAATGAGTCGAGTTTGTGATGACGAGCGATTGCATTCAGTTAAACACACCTCGATCAGTGTGTGGCGACAAGTTTTTCAAAACCAAGTTGCCACAGTTCAACGAGTCACTTGGAGAGACGAAAAATAGAGATTGGGAAAATCAACTAAGTATGGGGAGCATGTGAGAAGAGTTTATAGAGGTGTCGAAAAACTAACGAGTTGGCAAGGCGATGTGTGGAGTGGAAGAGTTGGTGTTCTGACGTATCATTTGGCAGTTTTATGGGCGATTTGTCTGGTCTGCCTGGGCATGCTAACCCACATTAACTCATGGAGCACATGTACATATTAGAGGGGTCGACTTGGTGGAAAGGCATCAAGCAAGTTCAAGTGATCAAGCAATACTTGGGCAAGCAAGAGAAAGAGCGAAAAAAGCGAGGTGTAGACGGACTAAGGGCTGAAGTACTGAGCCAAGGCGAACGAATTGCATAAATTCTGGCAGGCTGTTCTGTACAAGTATACATGGTGGGCAAATAGGCGAGTCATAGGTGGGCACTTCTACCCCACCCGATAGGCAAGCTATAGGTGGGTGCTCCTCCCCTACTTGGTGGATGAGTTGTAGAGGATGACTCGGTGGTGTGGGCACTTCTTCTTAGTGACGAGTTATAGAGGATGATACAACATGGGTGATCCTTCACAAGGACGAGTTTCGTAGGATGACCAGGTTGTGTGGGAATTCATGCCTAGTGGTGAGTTGCGAAGGACAACACAAGGTGGGCGCTCCTACTCGAGGACGAGATGTGGAGGGCGACCTCGAGGTGTGGGAATTCCTGCCTAGTGACAAGCTATGGAGGGAGACACGAGGTGAGTGCCTCTTCCCGCGTGAGATACACGATGTGATAAAACATGGGAGCTACTGAACGAAAGTGCGACCCAACACGGTGAGGTGGGCGACCTGACATGAGTAGGACGAGTTCCTGAAATTTGGCAGATTTACTAAGGTGAATTTTGGGGTTTTTTGAAAAGGTTGTACTTGTAAAATTACTTGTAAAAGATTGTATTATTATTATTGGGGAGACTCTAATCTAGGAGCTTCCCCTCCCATTAAAAGAAACTATTTCCATTGTGCATATTGATAAATGAAGATGATGTAAATGTTATCTTGTCGTGTAAATGATGAATTCTCAATATAATTGGACAAAATAACTAAGTTTGGAATGTTAGGTGTAACTCGTGCTCATAAGTATTGATGAAGAGAAAGTGGGTAGCGATGCCGCACCTGCCTATGTGTGATTGAAAGACCACCGCCAGGATAGGGACGTGATAGATGGTATCGGAGGCTTGATTTGTGGAAGTGAAGCAGATATTTCTTGGTAATGAATGATATCAAACTTTCTGCAGGGCTTTGGAAAGTTCGACAAGGACAAGTGAAGAGTCATGTTGAACGATAGGAGAAGTTTATGGTCTCAATGAGATCAGAAGCAAAGCTGATGGCTAATCAAGCAAAAGAACCTCAAGTTATGATGGTTGATTCTAGAAGGGATGCCGAAACAATTTTCATGGATAGGGTGGTGGATAAAAGGGAGGAATTAGATTTTGAAGTGGCTTTGGTGAAAACAAAGAATGTTGAATTCCGCGAGATGCACAGAAAGTTAAAGGAGGAATTCAAAGACCTAAAAATCTGATACGAGTATACAGAATGGATATATGTGCAAATAGAGAAATAATTCAAGGATATTGGAGCTACAAGGGATCAATGTTTGGCAGAAATCTCGAAGTTCAGAAGGAACTTGATGATGGTCAGAATGAGATAGTTGTTTTGAAATTCAAAACAACTATCTCATTCTATTGGAGGAGTTTCCGATGTGAAATTCAAATAACCTGAATCTTATGATGGGATGAGGAGTGTGAAAGCTCTTGACAATTACTTATGGGATATGGAGCAATACTTGGAGCATTTGGGTATACCTGATGATGAGGCCAAAGTGAAGATAGTTGCTCAATTCTTGATGAAAGATGCTAAGATATGGTGGCGAAGAGAGATGGACCAGATTGTCAATGGTGACGCAATAGAGATCTCTTCTTCGGACGACATGAAGAAAGATTTGCAGACTCATTTTATCCCACAAGATGAGACTTGGGATGCAAGGATGAAGATAAAATATAGGAAGAAAATAGGAAGCCTACAAGAATATCAACGAGCGTTCTCAAGTATGATCTTGGAGTTACCTAATATCGCAGAGAAAGACAAGATATTCTATTTCATCATAGGATTGAAACCTTGAGCACGAAATGAGGCGAAGAGGAAAACGATCAAGACACTAGAGGAAGAATTTGTAGAGGTTGATCACTTGGTAGAACATTATGATGAAGTAACTGAATAAGGAAAGAAGAAGATAGATATACTTAAATAGAAGTCTACAAAAGAAGTGCCTTCGAGACCGAATGACAAGTCAAAGAGGAAGAAGCCTTTGAAGTGTTGGATTGTGAAGAACCACATACGGTGAAGAATTGTCCTTTAAGACTGAAAGTGGAAGCTGTAGTACCAGCCGATGCAAAGAAAAGGAAATAAGAAACGTTTTTTGGAGTGATGCAAATTTTGGGAGTTGCAGTAGCTATGGAAGTGGTCTCATGATGAGATCCTGAAAGAAACAAGTTATAATATGTGGAGATGAAGATTGGGAATGGCACTATTCTCACTATGGTAGATAGTGTTGCAACTCATAACTTCATGAGTGAAGATACTGCAAGGAAGATTGGGTTGAAGTTTATAGCATTTCAATCAGTGTTGAAAGTAGTGAATTCTCCACCAGATTCAGTGATCAATGTAGCATAAAAAGTTAATGTGAGCATAGGTGAATGGACTGGGAAAGTCGACTTCACGATTGTGTGGATAGGTGACTATGAAGTTGTACTCGGTATGGAATTTATGAAATAGTTTGAAGATCCCATTAGTGTACCAACCATAGGAACTACGACAACCAAATGTATGTTGACAATAATTAATGTGGAGGAAATCAAGCAGGATGAAGAAGTCTATAAGAGGTTGTCTTGTACAGAGGAAAATATTATGGAGTAGTCATAGGTGATTAGAGAATTATTTGATAGTATCTTGGATCTATCAAGCAGACTAGAGGTAGTGGAAGGAGTTGGAGATGCTAGACCCAAGATTTAGATGGAGATTTGTGAAGCATACATGCAGAGATTCGAGGAGGAAGATCCAGACAGGTGGATTGAGATATTAGCTTAGGAAGTGGGAGAGCCTTCAGCATCTACTTCCTCCTTCTCTACTTAGACTAACATGGGGATGAGACTCATGGCAGTGAGTCTCCAACATTTGGAGCATGCATCTTGGGTGAGACGGATATGATTGGAAATAGTGTGCATAGATGAGTCATGATGATGTAGGAGTATGTGTTCTTATGGAGGTGATGTACGGTTGGATTAGCTACCCAACTAGTCACCAACATCAGGGGTACTAACACATGATTTTCTTATAGAGTTTGGCATATCGATGGCATGAGGTAGGTCAGAGATGGACACATCTAGATACCCATATATATGGATTTGTAGTCTTAGCAATGGTGGTTGCTAAGATGGTGTTGTCAAGGGCGACAACCAAGTGGGAGAGTATGTCACGACCAAGAGTTGAGGATGATCATGTGCAATGAGTGATGATGGGAGACGAACTTCGGTTATGTGCGATGACACTATTTTTCAACATTGAGTGGGTCTATTTGGTTACACGCGCCCCAGTGAGTGTGTGACAATGAGTTGTGTGATGGCAAGTTGTAACGATGCAACGAGCTACTTGGAGAGTCGAAAAACCAATATTTGGATAATCGACTAAGTATGGGGAGCATGTGTAACAAGTTTATGGAGGTGTCGAGAAACTTACGAGTTTGCGGGTTGATGTGCAGAGTGGATGATTTGTTGGGCCGACAACAGTGGACGAGTTGTTGGGCTGACACATCATTTGGTAGTTTTATGTGCGATTTGTGTGGTTAGCCTGTGCAGGTCGACCCACCTTAACCCATGGAGCACACTTATATATTGGATGTGGTGACTTGGTTGAAAGGCATCAAGAAAGATCAAGTGATCAAGTAATACTTGGGCGAGCAAAGGAAAGAGTGAAAAGGGAAGGTGAGGTGCAGACGGACTGAGGGCTGTAGTATTGAGCAGAGGCGAATGAATTGCAGAAATTCGAGTAGACTCCTCTGGACAGTTTTGCATGGTGGGTAGACAGGCGAGTCATGGGTGGGCATTCTTGGCCGACCCAACAGCTGAGCTCCAGGTGAGCACTCCTACCCAACCCAATGGATGAGCTATGGAGGATGACCCAATGGTGTGGGTTCCTTTTCCTAGCAGTGAGCTGTGGGGGATGACATGAGGTAGGCACTCCTGCCCGAGGACGAGTTGCGAAGGGCGACCTGGAGGTGTGGGCACTCCTGCCCAATGACAAGTTACGAAGGGCAACACGAGATGGGTTCCTATGCTCAGGTGAGATGCATGACACGATAGAATGTGGGTTCTATTGAATGGAAAGGTGACCCAACCCGATGAGGTGGGGGACCTGACACAAGCAGGTCAAGTTGCTGAAATTCGAAAAATTTGCTAAGGTGAATTTTGGGGTTCTTAGCAAAGGTTGTGCTTGTAAAAATACTTGTAAAAGATTGTATTATTGTTATTGGGAGGACTCTAATATGGAATTTTCCCCTACCATTAAAAGAATGTATTTTTGTTGTGCATATTCATAAATGAAGATGATGTAAATGTTATTTCGTTGTGTAAATGATGAATGCTTATTAGAATTGGAGAAAAATAAATAAGTGTGGAATGTTACGCGTAGCTTGTACTCATAGGTATTGGTGAAAAGAATGTGGGTAGTGGTGCCACACTTGTCTATGTGCGGTTGAAAGACCACTACTAGGATAGGGGCGTGACACTCTCCATTACTTACCCTTCTCGACCTCTCTCGCTCTTCTCCCTCTCTCCTTCTCTCTCTCCGCTATCCATCTTTGTGTCTCCCTCTCCCTCTCTTACCCTTCTCTACCTCTCTCACTCCTCTCGCTCTCTCTCTCTCTTCATTCCTCCTCTCCCCTCTCCTTTAGGTTATCTCCATCTCTCCCTTGTAACTCCCCCTATCTCTCCACCTCTATCACTATATGTCTTTGTTCTTCCTTCCCATATATATCTAGAAATTAATATATATCATGATAATAATACATATTATAATATACAAATTTAATGTTGTATTAATATAAAGTTTATTAAATTTATAAAATTATTATTAAAAATATTTATATGAATATTATATTTAATAATAATAACACTGTTAATATTTTAATGTTAATATTAAAGTTAACAATATTTATTTTGCAATGATACTGATAAGAATTTGGCTCATGGTATTTGCCCCATAGGCTTCACCTAAATAAAACCTCTTTTTGTGTTCATAAATATAAAGTGCATTATGAAGTATATATAAAAAAAGGTTTATTTATATTTTTGTTTATTTACCATACCTCTTCTATTTAGCATGGTATTTGGCCCATAGACATGGTATATAATTAGATGTTTATTTCTAATCCTATTTGATATATTTTTATTTACTTAATATACCTCTTTTTATATTTATTTATTTACTATACCTGTTTTATAAATATGGTATTTGGACCATCTTATTTAGCCCATAATATTAAAATGGTATTTGGCCCACAGGCTTCCCCTAAATGTTTTTGTTTTGGTTTTGAGCTTTTGTAAATATAAAAATGTTTACGGAGTACATATAAAAATAGGTTTTATTTATTTACCATACTTCTAGTTTTATTATATTTTTATTTATTTACCATACCTCCAAAGTAAGTATAAAAATAGGAAAAAAAATATTAAAAGATTTCAGAGCAAGATTTTCAATTCTTTGTGTTGAATTAAACTTTTCCCTTTGATTTAAGAAATGACCCTGACTTTAGTAAAGAGTAAAATTGTTTAAAATTTTACTTAATTTGGAATTTTAACGTGGTAATTTTTTTGTTAAAGATAAGCTTATGATCCATTCAAATTGACATATATGATAAATGAACTATTAAATGCATGAGGTAATTTACTATTCATTCAAATGCATAGTTATATTTTAATAATTAATTTTAGTCCATTAATAATATTAAAAAGTTATATATAATTTAAGATTGACCAACATTAGCTAAAAAAAATTTGTAGAATATTTTTTGAGAACGTGACATACTTACATATTAGGGTCTATTAGGTTGTATTTGGGCTGTAGAATATGCTTCTCAGCGCAGTAAAAAGTGTTACATATAGAAGATTATAAAAAATGCGCCTCTCAGCATAAAAAGAATGTTACATATTCAAGATTTTTAAGAAATCACTTGAGAGAAAAAATCCACTAGTCTGACACATTGCGTGGCCAAGGAAAAGGACTAAAAATAGAAAACAAAATCGTTCCAAGAGGCAGTCGATTTGGATGCCCCAAAACAATAAAAAGAAGAGCATAAAAATCACCTACCAGAGGAAGCTACCAGAAAGATAGAAAGCACCTTCACCCAAAAGCAAAGGACTCTCGACTGATGACAACACCCTGGTCAAAACATTCATATCTAATCAACCCATTCTGTAGCATGATGCCCAACCTTAGATAGATGACCTTTTAGATAAACTGTCTGCCTGAGTATTCTGCTCCTTGAAATGTGTCACACTTCCATTACGTTAATATGGTAATTCTTAAAAAAAATACAACATAATAAAAATTATCATTAACCTAACTTGTTGCAGCATGATTATAGCTTGATTAACACAGTCATTAATCTAATGATGGAATTAATGTTTAAAGTCAATGATTATAAATAGTATGTACGTATACACCTATGGCTTGTTTGATTTTGCTGCCACCTGTACTTTGGTTGTATGTCACCGGGATTAGTTGTATAGCATATGGGCCTTGCACTTTAATTTGGCATTAATGGATTTGCTCTACCATGAAACGTGGCATGAACAGGCTTTGGACATCCTCCATCTGTCCTGCCCCTTCGTTCCTACCACCACATCTGTGGTGAGGAGGCTAGGTCTGAGATCCAATGGTTGAGCTTACTCTGGAGTCCCTCTTTGCTATCCTTACAGGTGAAGTGCCTCATTTCATGCCTCGGCTACTCAATACTTGTTGTTGCTGTTTTTTGTTTGGACGAGTTTGGCTCTACATTCTGGGTTACCATCTCCATAGGTTTGCAGAGGGTTGAAGTATTCCATTGCCATTATAGGTCGGGTCTCCTTGCGACTGCAGCGAACCCTAGGTGAGTTTAAGGATTACAATCCCTCTCGATTTATTCCTTTGAAGTTTTATAGCCATGCATCAATCTTACTTGTGTTGTTCGTTTGGTTGCAGTTTTGCCCAAGATATGCATGATTCGCTCAGCATTTCCTCGGAGGCTTCATGATCACTTTCTCAGCTCCACCGTCGACTAATTAACAGCTAAGTCTCTACTATTTCTTACATGAGGATTGTGGTAGCAACATATATTTCTCGTTTGGTTTGTTGTTTAGTGCTTCGATTAGATGGAAATACTCTCATGGTTCCTATTTCTCTTGAAAACAATGGTTAGAATTGTTGGTGAGGGTTTTGTACAATTGTTTGAGATTGTACCGGATCACTGAACATGACTGATGTGTTGAGAAATTACTCGGTATTTTTGTTAGGCGTTATTTCTGTCATTTTCTTTCTTTACCCATTCTATACTCTATAATGTTTCAGGGTTCCTCTGCTCTGGAAAATCTGAGAACAAGTTTGGGTTTATTTTGGTGACACCTCCAGGTGTAGCCTTATCCATCTTTAAAAGACCAGAATGACTAGCCTTAAAGGTGACTACTGCTATGTTGAATTTTGGGTTAATTTAAGAAGTTTTAAGGAGTTTTTTGTTTATAAAGTTATAAACCTCTTATGTCTGCTCATCCTCAGGTTGGGCTACCTCCCCAGAGCCTAGTTGTCAGAAGGTGTGGATAGAATTTTTGTATTGGAATGAATCTCTTATTCATATGCAGATTCTATGCTAGTCTATCATCTGCTTAGTAATTGGATTCTGAATCTTTGCTTTGAAGTAGGCTTTTGGTTAAATAGAAGGGATGAAACCCTCCTTGATTTGGAAACAAGTTGTTTCGATGAAATTCTTTGACCTAATTATAGTCTTGGTGATTATTTTTCCTTATTTCTATATCTTAATAAGTCCCACCCAGTAGGGTGGTTGTATCGTTGTTTTTATACTCGTCTAGTTATTGTATTATCAAGTAGTCTTATGGACTTTTAATGCTATTCTCGGGCAAGGTTATGAACAAAAAAGTGTAGGGGTTTATATGGTAATAGAACAGTTATTTCTAAATGCTTCCTACAAGAATCATATATGGTTTTATTTCGTTGTATGAGAAAGTTTTATTTCAATTCTTTCATTTAGTTTCTAAGCTTACATATATTTAATCTATTATATGATGGCGTCTTGTAGAGCTCCCCTTTTCTTTACTTGTTTTTAAGGATTATAGTCTCAATTAGCCTATCGAACTGTAACTAGATATGCCATGCTCATACATACTTCAAATGTTCTTGTTCGGTTCAATTACAGTGAATACAATATTGTTACAATTGAGTCTACTTTCATAGGTCACAAATCATACACAATATTTTGTAAGTGTAAACTACACCTATACAATACTAACTGTAATTAATAGAATCATTACAAATTATAGTTCATAATTATCAGTCACATAATATATGGAGGGTCTTGTAGGATGCATTTTACTCCTGTACAATACTATTTGTAGTTATTCATTACTAGAATCAACAGTTTGTGTCAGCAGAATAAAGATTATTCTAGAGTGGTTACTTACTTGATCCGTGTTAAGAATATAATTCTACTAAAGATGTTACTTGTATTAATTGCATTATTTTGTTCCTCCCAACCATGAGACTTTCTGTCAGGTCCAAGTCTCCCCCAATCTTGCTCACAAGACCACTGCATTCTGCAAGTTTTTGCGCTAAGTGTTGTTACTATCTGGTCATCACCAGACTTACCGCATCTACCCACTCCTTTTTCTTTAGAGCATTCACAACTAGGGGAGGTATTTAGGGTTTTTGGAAACTTCCTTTCCTAACTTCCTTGTTATGTGAAGTTATAAGGTCTATTAATATTCAAACCATTTCCTTTCTTTAATAATTAACAACATTAATCACTTCAAACAAATAGTAATGATACTATCCAGTTTGTTTCTTATTGTGGTAAAAACAAAATATTTATAGTTTTTTGTGGACCTTACATCTCCCCTCCCTAAAATCAAACATCGTCCTGATGTTTTCTGACTATAAACATCCCTGGATATGCTTATTTCATGAGTTGTTCATCCTCCCAGGTGGCCTCATCTGGCCCAAAGTGTTACCATTGCACTTTAATCTGGGTGATATCTCGTTTCCGCAATATTACTTCTTTCCGATCGAGTATATTCAGCAGCTCGACCAAGAATTCTCCTTCCGGCTCGACCTGAAACAAACAGTAATTTGAATCATTTTTCCTTATCATAGAAATTATTTGTCCTAGCTAAGATACTTTCTTACCCGTATATCTTGCCAACTGACTATGTGCTTAGGATCATAAACGTATCTTTTCAATGCCGACTTATGAAAGACATTGTGGACCTGAATATGGCTTGGTAAGGCAAGATGGTATGCCACTGGCTCGACTGTTGCTAAAATTTGAAATGATCCACAAAACTAGGGTGCCATCTTAGCACAACTACTCCATTGTAACATAATCTTTTTAGCTCGGATTCTCATATATACGTGGTCTCATAATTGGTATTCTCTGAAATTCCTTTTTTGGTCGACGAAATTCTTTTGCCTATCTTGGGCCACCTTGAAGTTGGAACGTACCTTCTTAACCATTTCTTCCATATCTTTTAACATCTCGGGTCCCAACATCAACTTTTCCTTTGGTCCCCCCCCAACTGGATGGTGTACAACATCTACGTCCATATAGCACTTCAAACGGCCTCATCTGTAAGGAAGTATGGTAGCCATTATTATAAGCAAATTAGACTAGGTCTAGGTAGTCTTCCCATTTAGATGGTTGATGCATTAGATATGACCTTAGCATATCCTCTACTACCTGATTCACCTGTTTTGTTTGTCTATCTGTCTAAGGATCATAGGCGCTACTAAAATTTAATTGAGTACCTAACCCTTCAGACAGGGTTCTCCAGAAAGCTGATGTAAACTTTACGTCGCAGTTAGAAATTATAGTTTTTGGTAACCCGTGCAGCCTAAAAATGTTTTGCATAAAACTATTAGCGATATGTACCGCTTTGAAGGTGGACTGTACTGGTATAAAATGGGCTGATTTGCTTAACTTGTCTACCACCACCATGATTGAGTCATCATGTTTTTTGGATTTGGGTAATCCTATGATAAAATCTAAAGAGATTGTCTCCCACTTCCACTTTGGAATTGGTAGTGGATGTAGTAACCCACCAGGGTGTTGATGTTCTATTTTAAATTGCTGACATTCCAAGCAATGTGTCAAATATTCTACTACATCATTTTTCATGTTGGGCCAATAGTACTCCTTTCGGAGTGTGGTAATCAGCTTTTGGTACCCTAGGTGCTCTGCATAGGGAGTTTTATGAAATTCATTTAAAATCAAACTTTTAATATTATCTTGGTTGGGTACATATAATATTCTCTTATAACTTAGCATACCCGTGGAATCCATCATATATCCTTGCTGATATTCATGACTGGTTGAGTTTTGAGCTCTCTGTCCTATTTGCTGATATTTCTAGTCCTACTCTACTACTCTTTTAATCAGCTCGTCGAAAGTAGTCCACCCTTCGCTGTATGAAATTTCATAGAGACAATCTACCTTTCGACTTAAAGCATTAGCTACTCAGTTCTTTTTACCCTTCAGATGTTTGATTTTGAAATTTAATCCACTTAGGAAATCTACCCACCGAGCCTGCCTAGAATTTAATGTAGGTTGATTGAACTAATTAGTCAAACTGTGATGGTTTGTCATTAACAGAAACTTTCTATCCATCAAATAGTGATGCCACATCCTCAAAGCGTGAATGACGACTACCAATTCTAAATCCTAAGCAGAATATTTATGCTCTTGTTCCTTTAGTTTGCTAGACTCATAAGTGATTACCTTTCCATCCTACATTATTACTCCACCTACCCCTTCCTTTCTTGCATCTATGCACACCACATAATCCTTACTTGGACCTACTATTCTTAAAATAGGTGTGGTGGTGAGAAGATGCTTAAGCTGCTCAAAACGTTTTTAACATTCTGCAGTCCATTTAAAAGTTTTTCCTTTTTTCTGTAGGGAGGTGATAGGATAGGCCACTCTAGAGAATCCTTCCACAAACTGATTATAGTATCCTTCCAAACCCATGAAAGACCTTACATCTGTTATGACCTTTGGCACTGGCCATTCCATTATGGTCCTTATTTTCTTGGGATCTACCATGATTCCATATTTGGTAATAATGTGGCCTAAGTACTAAATCAACTCCTTAAAGAAATCACACTTGCTATATTTAGCATACAGTTGATGTTCCCGGAGGGTTCACAATACTAGCCTGATATGTTCCATGTGTTCCTCAATATTCCAGGAATATATCAGTATATCATCAATAAAAATTAACACAAATTTATCTAAATACTGATGAAATATATTGTTCATTAAACACATAAAGGTCACGAGGGCATTGGTTAACCCAAAGGGTAACACTACAAACTCATAGTGTCCACAGTGAGTCCTAAAGGCACTCTTAGCTATATCTTCCTCCTTGATCCTGATCTGGGGGTATCCATATCATAAATCAATCTTTGAAAATATCGTTGCCCCTTTTAGCTGATCAAATAGCTCATCTATGTGAGGCAACGAGTACTTGTTTTTAAGAGTAAACTTATGCAGTTGATGATAGTCCATGCACATACGAAGGGTTTCATCCTTCTTTTTGAAGAATAGCATGGGGGCTCCCCAGGGCGACACACCGAAGCAGATGTAATTTTTATTCAGCAGCTCCTGCAATTGCATTTTTAGCTCTGTCAATTCTAGTGTGCTCATATGATAAGGGGCTCAGGACACAGGGGCTTCTCCAAGCACCAATTCAATAGTGAAATCTATGTCTCTCTTGAGTGGTGGTCCTGGTATTTCTTCAGGGAACACATTTGCAAACTTTTGAACCACTAGAATACTTTCTGGGGTGATAGTCTTGTCTTTTGAGTTGGCATATCCATCCTGAATAACATAAATCTGACATCTTTTCCTGATGCACTTTTCCAGTTGAGAGGCAGTTATTGGTCGTATTTGTAATGGTCTCAGGATACCTTTCATCTCTTGTTTATCTCCTTGTTCATTCTTATAACAGATAGTTTTTGTTTTACAGTTTATAATGGACCAATGTTTTTCCAACCAGTCCATGCCTATCAACACGTCATACGATCCAAGGGGAAGTAAGTTTATATCTTCCACCAAAGGCTGACATGCTATTTTCAAAGTACAATTACTGACCTTTGCCAACACACGTCTCTTTGCCCCTATTACTAGTTGTACTAGCTAGGGGTTTTTAAACTAGACAGTCTGTAATTTACATTGTTGCACTATCTTAGGACTAACATAACTTAACGTAGCTCCAGGATCAATTAAAATAGATACAGTATGATCAAATATTTTACCTTCAGAATCCACCATAGTCGGCTTGTATTCAGGTTGATGATCTTCAAGAGCAACATTAATTTTTGGGATACTCTAGGCTACATCGCCTACCACAGATGCTTCGTGGATCTATGAAATATGTTTTGTGCCTTTCTGATTAGGACAATTCTTAACTTAATGTGGCCCTCCACATCCTCAACATTGTACTGGAGGTCTCATTGTCACTCCGCTTTCAATTCTACCTGATTGTTCACTGGATCTGGGTTCATGGGGAGGTCTAAATCTAGACTGGTTTCTATGTGGATTTCTGTTGATTTTTCCCTTGGAAAATCCTTTGCTGACATTGCCATGATTTCCCTTATTGCCCATAGCAACCTTATTACCCTTCTTGTTAGCCCATTTCTTTCCCATAATTTCTCCTTTTTTCTTGTTTTGTTGATAGCATATCCTGGCCTTTCATATAACCTCATCCATCATTTTTGGGTTATCAAATTCAATTCGCTCCCTCATAGACAAGGGTAAACTACTAAAAAACCATTGTACCTTTGCCTTTTCCTCTTGTATGTAAGGTACATAATGAAGTGAAGAGGTAAATCAGGTAATAAACTCATCCATTATTTGTTGTCAAAGTTATAGGTCATGGAATTCTTTTGCCTTCTCATCGTAAATCGTTCAGTCAGATATCTTTCCTTAAAATATTTTTGAAACTTTTCCCAGGTTATACTTTGTTCACTTTCCCCTCATACAGTCTTGACCTCCTCCCACCACAAGGTGGTCTTCCCCTGTAGCTGGAAAATGGCCAAATGATCTTTTAAGTTGTGATCATATTCATATAGTTGGAAATATTTATTCATGTTAATAAGCCAAGCTTCAGCTGCCTCCTCCAGCTCCCCATTGAAGAGTGGCGGTTTTATTTTCCAAAACTCCCCTTATAATTTTGTCTGCTGCCTTTTTGGTGTTAGGATTTCAGAGGCATTATCTGATTTTTCCTTTTGATTTTCTTCACCTCCTTCTATTTCCACATATTTTGTGTGGTAGTTTTGTTCTCCTAACATACGTCCTTGCTTAGAACTGGGAATCGGCTGGTGCTAATTTTGCTTCTTAGACAAGCTTTTCATAAATTTTTCTGTTCTAGCATTAATCGTGCATTGTCTTCCCATAATTGGGCCATGTCATTCTTTAATTCTTGGACCGTTTCCAATATCGTAAGATTGGTGTTGTGAGGTTCTTCTCCTAATTGCACCCATACTTCAGGATTGTTTCTAGGAAATGTTCTAGGTTCTAGGCCTACCACATTTCTGGGTGAAACGTTGTCCGTTCTTCTCATATTCCACTGCTATTCTGTTTCTGAACCTGAACCTAAACAGATTAGTGAGTTAACAAAAATTGAATGTACTTACTACTATAATGCCAGAGGCCATAGTTTCGTAACCTTGGCTCTAATACCACTTCTCACACTTCTATTACGTTAATCTAGTAATTCTTAAAAAAAATACAAAATAATAAAAATTATCATTAACCTAACTTGTTGTAGCATGATTATAGCTTGATTAACACAATCATTAATCTAATGTTGGGATTAATTTTTAAAGTCAAATATTATAAAAAGTATGTACATATACACCTATGGCTTGTTTAATTTTGCTGCCACCCGTACTTTGGTTGTAAGTCGCTGGGATTAGTTGTACAACATATGGGTCTTGCAATTTAATTCGGCATTAATGGATTTGCTCTACCATGAAATGTGGCGTGAGTAGGCTCTGGACATCCTACAGCTATCCTATCCCTTCATTCCTACTGCCACATCTAAGGGTTTATATGGTAATAGAACATTCATTTCTAAATGCTTGTACATATACACCTATGGCTTGTTTGATTTTGCTGCCACCCGTACTTTGGTTGTAAGTCACTGGGATTAGTTGTACAACATATGGGTCTTGCAATTTAATCCGGCATTAATGGATTTTCTCTACCATGATATGTGGCATGAGTAGGCTCTGGACATCCTCCAACTATCCTATCCCTTCATTTCTATTGCCACATCTAAGGGTTTATATGGTAATAGAACATTTATTTCTAAATTCTTGCTATAGGAATCATATATAGTTTTCTTTTGTTGTATGAGAAAGTTTTATTTCAATTCTTCCATTTAGTTTCAAAGCTTACATATATTTAATCTATTGTATGATGGCGTCTTGTAGAGCTCCCCTTTCCTTTACTTGTTTTTAAGGATTATAGTCTCAATTAGCCTATCAAACTGTATCTAGGTATGCCATGCTCCTATATACTTCAAATGTTCTTATTCGGTTCAATTACATTGAACATAATACTGTTACAATTCAGTTTACTTTCATAGGTCACAAATCATACACAATATTTTGTAAGTGTAAACTACACTTGTACAATACTAATCGTAATTAACAGAATCATTACAATTTATAGTTCATAATTATGAGTCACATAATATACGTACGGTCTTGTAGGATGCAATTTACTCCTGTACAATACTATTTGCAGTTATTCATTACCAGAATCAATAGTTTGTGTCAGCGGAATAAATATTATTCTACAGTGGTTACTTACCTGATCTGTGTTAAGAATATAACTCTACTGAAGATGTTACTTGTATTACTTGCAGTATTTCTTTCCTCCCAACCACGAGACTTGCTGTCAGGTCCAAGTCTCTCCCCAAGCTTGCTCACAAGACCACTGTCTTCTGCGAGTTTTTGCACTAAGTCCTGTTGCTACCTAGTCATCACCAGACTTATCTCATCTACCATATGACCCTTTAGCATGGTTTTTCCTTCCCCCAAATCCTTTTTGTTTGGAGCATTCACAACTACGGAAGGTAGTTAGGGTTTTTGGCAACTGCCTTTCCTAACTTCCTTGTTATGAGAAGTTACAAGGTCTGTTAATATTCAAGCCATTTCCTTTCTTTAATAATTAACAACATTAATCACTTCAAACAAATAGTAACAATAATATCTAGTTTGTTTCTTACTATGGTAAAAATAAAATATTTACAGTTTTCTGGGAACATTACAAAATGTGACATAAGGAAATTTATTGGAAAGTCTCTTTCAACCCATGTACATTTAAAAACAAATGTCTATTAAAAAAAATAAAATTAGCCTTATATATTAAAAATATATATTATAAATAAAAGAAAAATTAAAATAATTAGATTACGCATTTCAAATATAAAAAAAAAAAAAACTAGTTATATTCTACCTCAGTTTTTCCTCTTAGACACATAAGTTTATATTCGGTAAACATCATGTCTATCATTTTTCTTATTTGGCATGAGAAGACAAACCAGAAGAAAAAAAACAATTCCAGGAGATACCTAGGATGATGCAAAATAAATGGATGGGGAAGAAGAAACCTTGGCAAGCATGGTAGAAGAGCTAAAAGGAAAACATTTGTAAACAATCCTGAACAAATAGTGTAGGTGTTGCATCAACCCTACTTGAAACTCTGTAATCATAAAGGGATGACCTCTCAAAGATAAGGTTAGTCAAGATATGGCATCCAAACCCATAACTTCAAAGAAGCCTCGAAGCACCACAAGGAAACAAAAAATAATGGCAAAAAAGGCAACAAAAACCTCATACAAGAAGTGAGCAAGATGCTAGCCAATTCGAGTAAGGTGGCTCTCATGACAGATGTATTCCACTCCATTCCCCATCATTATTAGTGAAATTAATCACATGGTACATTAAGGGCCTCAATTAAAAAAGGAAATTTGAGGCTCCTAAAAGGTTAAAAGCATAAGGAAATCCCTATAGTACTCATACTACAAAAAAAAAAAATCTCCAACGATTGTGTAAGTGAAATCCTAGAGAAATGTTAGAAAGGTAGTGCTTCAGTGGAATTGGATGCAAAAGGAAAAGTAGGAAGGCTAGCTCTTATATGAAATCGTGTGGAAAGTACCATCACTAATATAACTATAGCCCCATGAATTCTTTCAGGTCATTTTCAATTCAAAAGTTTTAAGTTAATAGGTAGAATTACAAATGCATGTGGTCTAGCTCTATTGCATGATCTCCAATCCATATCTTTAAAATACATATGGATAATATTGGGTAACTTCCACATCATTAAATTGATGGAAGAAAAAAAGATGGCTTGCGATAATTGGGCTTTGATGCGTAGCTCTTCCTTGACCTCATGCAAGACTTGCATGCCACATATGCAGATACTATACATGGGATATTTACTCGGAATAATTGAAAAGGTGGCTACCCTCAAATTACTTCCAGTTTTGACATATTTTTGGTCTCAAAATCTCCTTGGGACAATGAGACCTTTGTGGAGGTTTTAATATTTCCCTGTTGCATATCATATCATTTTCCTATAAGCTTGCAATAAAATATCAAAGCAAGCCCCAAAAATAGACCCTTTCACTTTGAAAGATTTTTTCTTAGGGATCTTGCCTTCTTGGAAAATTCCCAATAATGGTGGTAGGAAGCCACTCCTCGACTGGGCTTAATTACACACCAATTCCAGTAGAAAATAAAGTTCTTAAAAGCTCAAATAAAAAAAATGGAATAGAGAATATTTTTGGAACATCCACCAAATCAAATAGGAAGTAGAGGATGACATGGAATAAGTCCAACGATTAATTATTATTGGAGATCGATCTGACAAATTAGTTGAGGAATAAAGTGAGCTTATCACTCAATTAGAAGAAGGTTGCATTTAGGAAGAATTTCTCTGGTGCCAAAAATATCACATAAGATGGCTTAAGGAGGGGGGAAAAGCTTTAGATTTTTCCACAAATCCATGATCAAACACCACCATCACAACAAAATACTCTAACTTCAAAGCACTACAGGATATAAGCTTACAAAACACGAAGAGTTGGAAGGATAATTAGTTGGTTGAATTATCTTTAATAAATCAATTAAATTTAAAGTGAAATTTATAATATAAATACTATTTGGTTAATTTGAAAAGGTTACAAGTCAGATTTACTATGACAAAATGAAGGACCAACAAGTATGGCCACCATGCACAACATAAAAAGTGTGAAAATTGATCGGGGGTTGGGAAAGTGTATGTAAAGGACACTTGCCTTTTTTTAATAATCAATTCATTTGTGTCAAAAAGACCTATAGTTACATCAATATAAACTAATATCCTTACAATTGACCTTTATCTTTCAGAAACAAAGACGCCATGCATGAGAATACCTTTTCCTAGCTTGTTTTCAATTGTGCATAAATCTTGAATAGTCTAGGGTTCTAAGGGGAGTCCAAGAAGTTTTATCCATACTAGGGTGTCTGACATGGTCTCATCCCTACCATAAAAAAGGAGTGGTGGGGTTTTATAGACAAATAAGACCTATCCACAAACCAAATTTCATTTGATATAGAAACTACATCTTCTTCATTTCAAAAGATGAAAAGAATGAATCTCTCTTGCTACTATGTGAATTGCTAGTATATGGCATAAACTTGAACTCTGACTCTACTTTATCTATCTCATAAAGTAGTCCATCCCTACCATCTTGCCAATAAAATTTCATGCCAAAGTGCATCTTGAAAGGTCAAGGATTTGGTTGACTGCAATATATTCCCCCACAACTAAGAACACATTTTTCCTCAACTTCTAATGACTTCACATCATTACTATTTCATATGAACCAAAACCTTCCTTAGAGGCCAAGAAAACCACATGTTCCTTATACACTCCTTGAACATCACCTTCTTTCAATAGGTATAGAGGGTTCAAGCACACAGGAAGACGTTCATTTATCTAAACATTAACTCTCAAATTGAAAGAATTTGTTAGAGACAATACACCCATAGCCATGCCCTACTGAGGAGGGCCCTTATAATTGTCCAAAACATGGAAATATTAGCACTTGTACCACCAATCTTATCACTACTAATAGTATTTGACCAATTCAAAAAACCCGTGTGAAAATATTCTTAATCATCTTAAAGATCATGTTATTACATTATCCATAGACCTTTTTCCATAAATCTTCTATTATTTTTTTACAAATTAATTAAAACACTTATGTAATCCTTAAACAACATATCATTATCTTTCACTCACTTTGCAATTTCATTTCCCACTTCAGCGTATGTTAGCTTTTATAAAATGAGAGGGGAAAATGAAAAAAATAATATTTTTTTAAATATGAGGGAAATTGAAGAAACTAATAATTTTAATAAAATAAAAGGCCAAAAATGAAAAGGAAGTTATAAAAAGGGCAAATGAGAGTTCTCCTAATTTTGGTCATTTGTATTTTCAAAGCAATTTCCTTTCCCACTTCAACTTATGTTAGCTTTCCCACTTCAGCTTATGTTAGCTTTTATAAAGTAAGAGGTAAAAATGATTTTTTTTTTCTTTAAATAGGAGGGAAATTGAAAAAAAAAAATTAATAAAATAAAAAGTGAGAAATGAAAAGGAAATTGTAAAAAGGGAAAATGAGCATTCTCCTCATTTTGGTCAGTTGTATTTTTGATGAAGAAAACTCTTAGAGAGTTTGGAATCCTGTGAGGCTACGATGTCAAAAAAAACCCATTGGAAAAATTAATTTTGGTGGTGAGAAACCAGCCCTAGGTAGATTGGAGCTAGATTTTGCCATTCACTGTATTGTTGTCGAAGCCAAATTTGACATTGGTGCCACCCTAGCTGGATTACGAGATTTATACATTGTCGTGGAAGTGAAATTTGACATTGGTGCTATCTTAGCTAGATTGCAGAGAGATTTTTGCATTGCCATGGAAGCAAAATTTGACATTGGTGTAAATTGGGTGGGATTCGGAACTCACGAAGGTACCAATTTCATGAATTCTTCCATAAATATTTGTGCCATGAGATAAATTTGTAATTGCATGTTTGATGAGAAAAGTTCTAGAGATTTTGGTGTGCAATTCTCTTTCTATTGTTGTCTAAAGTAGTTCCATATGGTAGAATAAAGGTTGAAATGCTTAATTGAGAGCGTTTAGTTCCCAACCGATTGCTAAATGAAATCCTAAGAAAAATAATCAAGTGTTGGTTGGTTCTGAATGGCTTAGAGGGCGTAATTCTCTGAGAAATATCCAAAATTCATTGCCAAGATTTTACAAGGGTAAAATCCCATCAAGAATGCACCGAAGTTCATTAAATGAGGCACAATCTCTAGGGTGCACATATACTTTCAATATAAAACTCTCCTTTAATGGGGTTCTATAGCCAAGCAACAGAACATTTAAAACAATAGTTGCATAGGAAAGGTCGTATTGAAGCTTGAGGAGGAACTTTGACAAACAATGAAACTTTTTGTTGACTCAGACACATTCAATGAGTGTCTCCTCATTCATGATCAACATTCCCACGGGGTTTTATAGCCAAGCAACAAAACTTTTAAAACAATAGCTGCACAGGAAAAGTCGTATTGAAGCTGCAGAGGAACTTTGACAAATAGTGAAACTTTTTGTTGACTCTAAATGAGTGTCTCCTCGTTAATATCCAACAGAATGGAAGAGTTGGCATTCTTATACAAATCAAGTGCAATGGTATGGAGAAAGTAGTGAATGGTGTCAGACGCATCCCTTGTTCCATGCAATTAGGAAATTTTGGGGTCAAATTTGTGCTATGTGATGGAGGCATCCAGAAGATCAATTTTATGGGTAAAAGCGCCATAATTTATCTTCCACCCATTAATATTGCTAATCACATAGAGGTACTCTTCTGTAATATGATTGCTTTTTAGGTGTGCAAGGCATCTAAAATCAATTATTTCACATGTTACTTGAGTGTAATGGATGAGTTGATCAACCCTAAAGAATATGTAGTTGTGCTTAGGAAAAGTGACATCGTTATAAATTACCTTGGGAGTGATTCCTAGGTTACCAATCTCTTCAATAGTATATGCAAGGAAGAAACCGTGAGCTGGACAGATGCATTGGAAAAACTCAAGGGAGATGTAGATGATCACTACAGAGGCAAATTCAAGGTTCGGTTTACCGAGCTTGTGAAGGAGCATTTCTCATCGCCCTGGGGAAATATATCTCTGGTGGGAGCAATTGTTGCACTTTTTCTTACCGCTATGCAAATCATCTACTCAATATTGTCACCTAATTAGCCTCCTCGGTGCTGTGTCTTTTAATTCCTATTCACTGCATTAGTAATAATGGGTGTTTTTTACTTATTTATGATTGATTTGAATGCTAGTGGCCATGACAAGTACTAAGTATAGGAACTTTGACAAATAGTGAAACTTTTTGTTGAATCAAACACATTCAATTAGTGTCTCCTCATTTAGGATCAACTTTCCCATGGTGTTTTATAGCCAAGCAACAAAATTTTTAAAACAATAGCTACACAGGAAAAGTCGTATTGAAGTTGTAGAGGAATTTTGAAAAACAGTGAAACTTTTTGTTGACTTAGACACATTCAATGGGGTCTCCTCATTTAGGATCAAATTTCCCATGATTGTTAATATCCAACACTATTGAAGAGTCAGAATTCTTATACAAATGAATATACAATAGGTTTCCATGTAGGGTTTAGTCCCTTGTTTTTTGTTGCATTGAAAAATTCCCACGCTTTAGAAGTGTGGCCCTAGCTTACTTCTCCAACAGTCATTACTACGATAATTAGAGCATCACGTTCACAATGACATGCTTGCATTTACCAAAGGTACCTATTAAGCTATTAGCTTCTTTGTATTTATTTCCTTGAAAAGATGCTAAACCAAGGTAGTGTAGGTTGAAACAATAGGAATTTAAACTAGGTCTTTCATGATATGCATTGTATCAAATCGTCTCTTCACCTAGCCTATTTTCAAGTAATCATTGATAAGGATTCCATAAACATTTTCATCAGGCATGTAATTTTTCATTTTCATGACATTGACTGCATAGCATAATCCATTTTTCCATTTTTTGCACAATCTTTAATTATCATATGGAAACTCTTGGGCTTAGGCAAAAGGCTTCTCTCCTTGATCTCATGGATCAAGTCAAGAGCTTCCTCAATACTTCTTGTTATATATTAACATTTCAAAAAACAAGGATAAATTTCTTGCTGGAAAATATGGGAAAAGTTGAACATCTCATCTCCAAGAGCTTTGAAAAGTTTTCCTTATTTAGACCAACATCTCATGAGTACCCTATATGCGGGAAAGTTCACGATTATATTTTCTGAAAACATCACTAAATATTTTACGAGGCTAACTAATGGTTAGAAACAGCTTCGCAGCTTCCTGGCTATGTTTTATTAACAAAAAATAGCAACAAGAGAACATGTTGCTTCAACCACAATATATTTTGATTGTGCATTGCAGAGCCTTAGGACTAGTCCAATGTATTCAATTACTATATTTATTTGACATAAATAATTCCCGCAGTTAAATAATCCAGAAATAACTAAAGCAAATTTAGCTCAAGTATTGTCATTAGTAGAACAAAGGATTTTAGTCATTGTTTCAATTCCATCATCTCCAGTACTATCTTCAGTATAGATCTTAAGGCCTCCAAAACATGAACTTTTGTTTTTGGTAAGTCACTAGTTAGAAAAGTAATGAGTTGGTTGATATTGCTACTATTTGATTCATGGGTGAAATGGTTTGGTATCTTTGCAGTAATTTATTTCTGCTTTGACTACCACTTTTTCAACTACCCAATAGATGTAGGTACATCATCTGCACTTTCAAAACATGAATGAATATCTTCACTATGATTATAGAGGTTCATAATAACATTTTTAGAGTGCTTTTTCACTTTTGAAGATCCAATCTCCGGAATCTGGACTACAGGAGGTATGCCACCTGCAGCAGTAATTTCCCATTTGCTTTTGTCATTTTCATTTGACAACATACCAAGCAAGGCCACTGCACATTCCTGTTGCTATTTGAAGAAAGGGCAAGAAGAAAAATCAAGCATTCTACTCCTTCCCTACCTTGAATGGCATGCCACATATTATTTTCACTGTTGTAGAGAATTTTAAGAGACCTTATGAGTTCCTTCTAAACATCATCTGCAACCCTTATAAGTAAACACACTAGCAAACACTTGTCTTCTACATTTTGGAGCTTGCCACTTAAGTAGCTATTTCCATACAAGCTATCAAGGGATTCTATTCTATGTTCTCAAACTAGAAAAGATGATCAAGCCTTGAATTGCTTAGTCAATATTTGTTCAATAAATACATTTTCTAGTGAATTATGCAAAATAGGCTGTGAATTTTTCCCACAAGCATTTATTAGCATAACAAGTGTAGTTGAGAGAACATACTTTGGATAGTGGGATACAACCTTCAGTTATGGCAAGAGTATACAAAATCACCCTTGGCCAATTGACTGCTAGCATCTTCACATCATTTTTTTGCTGACTGACTTCATCTTTGCTTCAGGGAAGTTTTCTTTGTGGATCTTTTGTGCAACTCTTTAACTTAGGTTACAATTTATTCTATTAGAGAAAAATGAAAAAATACATAGAATAACATTGAAAGATGTTTGTAGTTTGTGTTAACAACCTCCTAGATTTGTGAAAGTGCTTCTTTTAAACTTAAGAAACATTAAAATTGGCCCAAAGAGCATGCTACAATTTAATTTTCCTGAGAAATTTCATTTCTACATTTCATGAAATGCAATTTCACAAGCTTGAGAACCTTAAACATTATATTAACCTCTATGTAAACTTGAACCACATTGATTTCAACATTTGAAACTGATAAATGGAGCATGGGATATCTGGCACTAAAAGTACCTTCCTTTTTTGGACAATTTTAACTTTAAAACTAGTTGAAATTATCCTAAATCTCTAAGTTCCACTTCTGTAAGGGTGTTTTCTCCATGAAACTAGGCCCTAGAAGTGGGGCAATCTAAGTTCCCCATATCAGACACTGAGATGTAGATGGCATGGACTTATTTTGATATTCTTTACAAGCCCAAATTTATGTATCTCATTTTTGAAGAAGCCTTTGAGTGCAATTATAATTCTCTTCTGTAATCCTTGAACCATTTAGTTTTCTTTTCAACAATATTAAAGTGCTTTCTTTTTGTGTTCGTAACACCATTCAAAAAATTCTAGTGAGGCATCCCAAGCTATTGGATAACAGATATTTTACTCAAAGAGACCATAGAGTCTTAATGTTACAACTTACATATCATAATAGCATACTGGAAATGGGAGTTTGTGCAATAGTTCTCACATTCTGATAGCACATTTGACAACCTAGCCTGTCTCTATCATCCCATTTCAGAAAACCTCAAGTTTTACATTTATATCTAAAGAATACATCAATTTTTTTTTTTCAAGATTGACCAGAATCCTTTTTTAGGCCAATTCTTCACAAGCTCTGAAGTTTTATTTTTCTCACTTTTTCCCAAGTATGCATAAATAAGAGTAGTATAAATAAGGGCACAATGAAGAGGTTCCTCTTCATTGTGTTGGAAACAATAGCCATCAACTAGCCATGTGTAAACAATAAAATTAGGCATAAACCTGCATTCATCATTTTAAATAGGACCTTCATTGCGTCATTTATTTCCCAAACTGTCGAAAGCCATGAATAAAAACCTTGTATGTATACACAAAAAATATCCCGCTTTGTAACATCTTGTTGTGAATTTTCTAGGCATTAGCCATGTTACCTCTCTTGCACTATGAATTGATCAACATATCACATGTGAAGTGTTTAGGTTCATGACCCTTCTTCTCCATTTCACGCAAAAGGTTATTGGCTTCTTCCAATTTCCCTTCCTCATATAGATTATGGAGGAGGACACCATATGTCCCCTTTCTTGGCACTAGCCCTTTCATTCCTCAATCTGAAATCCCCAATCATATTATCTTTTCAACAATCGTGATCAATTAGGGTGGTATATGTTACATTATTTGGAAACAGATCACCCATTTCATTCACAATATTCAATGCATACCTCAGTCTACCTTCTTTACAAAATCCATGTATCAGAGTAATGTATGTTACAATATCAAGGGAAGAACCTTTGCTTGCAATCTTGGAAAGGAAATTGAGTGCATTTTTAGTGTCCCCTTCCTTGTAGTATCCTTCAATGAGTAGCATTGTAAGTAAAAATATTTGGTAACATGCATTCAGGCATCATTTCCTCTATAAGGGAATTTTCTTTCATCATCTTGCCTCCTTTGGAGAGACCACTAATGAGTGAAATATAAATGACAACCGTGAGTTTGATATAATGGTCCACCATTCCACCAAACAATTTGAAAGCATTATCCATTTTGGCTTGCTTGGAATATACATATATCATAATATTATACAAGATGGTATTAGAAGGTATGTTTATGGTCCTCATCTATTTGAAAATAGCCTCTGCCTCATGTTACCCCATCAATGCACATTGACACACATCAAATGGCTTATCATGAATATATTCCAGCGCATTGCCAGTCATTGCTAAATGATGAAGTGTTCCATTTTAAACTTCCCAAGCTCATCGTTCCTTTAGTTTTTGATATCTTTGGTCCTCAAAGAAAATGAGAGTAGAGGAGGCTACATAAAATAATTCCCTTGGGATTGCAAATTGTCATGAATTAATATTTATTGTTGCGCACAGATGATGCTATGACTCCCTTCAACTTGACTATGGAGAATGATCTTTCTCACCTCCTTACACCTGTTCCAGAATAAGATAAAACAAAAATTCAAAAGTAGTTGTGTATAATATTGGTGCTAGAGACAATGGATCTTTACGTAATGCATGCTTGAATTATCAGATCTGCAGATAAACTAGTTCCAGGGAAAATACATAGATTTGTTTGATGCAATATCATTCCACCAAGACACACTCCACTACCTGATCTCACTTCTCTAATACCATGTTGAAAAACCTTTTCTGATCTACACATAATTACTTGTGATATTATTTACCGTGAGTTTAGCTTATTCAATTTTCATCAAATAATTATACATTAGAAATTTAACCAATACTATTATGGCTATAGTCTAAGAGATTTTACTTAAAACATAGGAACAAGTATATGGGAACAAAAGAAAATTTGGCTATAGCTGCTGCAACTAGAGCTTGCACAACTATGATAACACAGGTACAACTCCTTTTCTTCTGACTTTTTCCTAGTGATTTGGATTTTCTAGCCAAATTTTGGTATTTTGACTTGTACATTTATTGCTCAAATTTATACATAAACACTATGTTATGTGGAGGTTTATTTTGTTTTGGAAATCCACTGGACATAGCATCTCCTAGGATGTAAACTAACGCATTTGGGAAATCAAAGGGACTTTGGCAAACTATTACTGAGGGTTCTTGGAAAGAGGCATTCGATGGACTTGGTGTGTCGTTACTCCTGATATCGAATCCTGCTATATAGGTACTATTAACACCACATTGTCTATTCAGTGTCTAAGTTAAAACTTTCCATTCTGCATTTGTATATCCTTTATCCGTTCTATTTTACATGTTTAGCTCTCATTGATATGTTCTTTGTCTGCTAATGGTTTTTTTTATTTCTTACTTGGTATGGAAAAATGCATAATTGAAACTAAACTATGAAAAATATATAAATCCAGAAAAAATCCTTTAACTACATTTCATCATGATAAAAGTCTATGGCTTTGCTAAAATAGCCCTGCAACTTTAACAATGGAAAATGTAGAGACTCATTATAGGTTGAACATGGCTTTAAGAATCATATAAGATCAAATCAACACCTTTGAGTAAATGCAGATGCAACTTAAAAAATACTAACATTTTGTTGTACATTAAGTCATTTTCATTTCAATCTTGGGGTTTGAAACAATTTATTATCCCATTGAGATGAATTTTCTTAAAACCATGTAGTAAATTTTGTCTTATCTATGGAAAAGATTTATACTTTGTTTGACTTAACTCTGTCTCTTCCCATGCTAGTCACTCTTTTAAGGATTCAATTTATCACTGTGATAATATTTTTTTGATCAGTTAGTTCATATCCTTTGTTAGATTTTCTACATTTTTTAACTCTCACAGTTCTCTCCATAGTACCAAGGTGCACTTAATTGGTAGGTACAATAGTAGTAAGGGTGTAGCTTTTGTAGGTCCATATAGTAGTAATAATGGCAGCATTTTTCCATGGTTCCTGTGCACATTATAGTATGAGGGAGGTGTTGTTATGTAAGAGAGTAGAGAGGATATTTCCAGTTTTTCTATCCTCAATTAATTTTAGTTTGCATGTTGTTTAAGATTAAGCAATTGCTTTTTTTCTCCAGTTTAGTTTAGTTTGTAGTTCAGATTCAATTTAGTTCAGTTTTGCATGCATGATCTAATATTTGGAGGGCACGAAATCCCAGATAATTAGAGTTCTTTTGCATGATAAGGTTCTAGTCTTGTTAGTGGGCACAATTATCAAGGAAGGGGATGCATGCTTTTGTTTTTCTTCCAGTGGATATGCACTTACCTAGCACACCTATCCATGTAGCAAGGGTACACTAGATGATTAAACTTGGCTAACGTTTGACTGAGTCACCTTGAGTGCTTCATGCATGTGACCAGATACTTTTTATCTTTTGTCATCTTCCTATTCTATAAAGGAGATGTAGTGAGCACTTCTGTGTTGGTTAGCAAGCTTTTGGTTGCGAGGTATTGTGTTATATTTTCTTTTCTCTGCATTCAATAGAAGATAGATGTGATTGAGAATGTAGATTTGTGTAAATGATCTTATTATTTTTCAACAGTGTGTTTTTGTAGATTCTAGTATACCCATCAAGGGATTTAAATTACCTGGGATCTTAGGAATATTATTTTAGTGCAAAATTTACTTACTATTGTCTGGATTACATGGCATCGGAGCACTTTCACTGAAACGAATAGGAAGTTGTGCATGAATAGGATTGCAACTTGTTAGAGGGAGTTGTTGAAGGGTTTCAAGGGTGGGGTGCTTGAGTTTCAACAAGTGAAGTAGATTTCGACCGGTTAAGGGTTGTGGCCCATGGGGTGTGATTTCCCAGTTGTTCCGGGGATTAGAGTGTTATTTTCCGTGTTTGTGAAAGGTGGCCTCCACTTATAAGAGGTTGCAGGTTTGATTCTTAGTTCTCGATATGTTTTCATGTTTGTTTAAGGAGTTGTAATCACAAGTAGTTAGGGTCTTTAGGATTGTCACATGTTGGACGGCACTTCCAACTCTATTATAGTTCAGGATGCATCATCTCTTGGAAGAGGTTGATTTGTGGTTCATAGTGGAGAAGGAGATTTTACTTTCAATAGATACCAAGGAGTTGGCTGAGTATGTTTAGATATTTGTCAAACTGGAATGAATAGTTTTAGATTTGGTGAAGAATCATGTAACCCCTTTCATGGTAGAGAAAAAGATTGATAGCGAAATTCATTTTACCTTGATTACATTGTATTGGAGCGAGAACATGTCTAGGATAATTCTCTTAATGAATAAATTGTCCATTACTTGCATGAGAAACACTACTACAGTAGTTATCTATCTCATAAAGATCAAGAGTTGAGATATCAACGAGCTACACTTGATGAAAAGGTAGAAGAGAATGGACTAATTTAGATCAATTTGAATGGCTTTGGTCCATCTTCGTACCATTTTGTATAGTTTGTATGTGCTGGTGAGAAGCTACCTTCAATCGAAAGTTTGTGGGATGCATTTATCGAGGAGGAAATGAGATTGGAGATGGTTTCAGCTAGTGATGAGGATGTATCAAAGCAAGCCCTCATTGGGAGGGTGAGGAAAGGAGGGAATAAAATAGGATTTGTGAAGGGTTAGAAGAAGAAGGAAGATTCAAGATCTTCTAACTAGCAAAA
Source organism: Pinus taeda (assembly GCA_000404065.3). Lineage (NCBI taxonomy): Eukaryota > Viridiplantae > Streptophyta > Pinopsida > Pinales > Pinaceae > Pinus > Pinus taeda. The sequence goes on from APFE030478957.1 coordinate 51,680, forward strand.
GAATAACTGAGCCATATCAGGTGCAAGAAGCATGGCCAATATGCTTCTCAGTATCTTGAGAAGTAGGGGAAGGGTAAGCAACAATAACAGTAAAATAGTTTGCAAGAATTGTAGAACCTCAAAGTATAGATGGCCACTATGATTCTTAGTGTTCCAAGAAGAAAGGGAAGGGTAAGCAACAACACCAATAAAAATAGTTTCCGGGAATTTAGAAGCTTCAGCTTCATACAAGTTCATTGAGTGGTGTGGTAAAACCTTTGCCATGGTGTCATTCCTTTCCACCACCATTGTTTCAAGTGTTTGTGGTATGTTGAGAAGTGGAGCCTCAAGACATGACAGTAAATAAAATAGCTTTTTTCAATTGTCCGGATGAGTATACCTCACAACTTCTAGTCAATGTTATCTGCCTTTTGGAAAATGTAAATATAGCACTCCACATGAGGTACATTATGTTATTTGCATTTAGGAAAATGTAAATAGAGCACTGCACAATAGAGACAGGTATATTTAAATTTTACAACACTTTCACACACAATTAATCTGCATGATTTGGACATTACCTCTTAAATGATCCTTAATAACCTGCAAGTTATTTCTTAGAAGCGTATATTTGGATGTGAGTGAATTCATCTTACATATACATTTAGTGGAGGAAAAAATATTACTAGGAGTCGTCAAGCCCAACTATATGGTTGAAGATATAATTGTCGTCCTTGATGACTCCTAGTAATATTGATTTTGTATTGGAGCTTCTAAAGTAAATAAGAATTATATATGGTGTATTAGCATTTGAAAAATGCATAGGATGTCACAAGTAATCCAAATAATCAACTTACCTAATGACTAGGAGGCCTTAAAACTCCACTAGTGGTTTTTGCACTAAATGTGGGTATCATTTATTGATAAAAGTGTGATCTCAGGGAGACTTGTGTGGAAGTTATCTGTAAAGAGAAACCAAATTTAGAATTAAAACTTTGGCACAACTGCACTCTAACAATACTAAGCAAGTTTCTCTTTATGCTTTCAGGGTAGCCCAAGACACTGTTATATATTGGTAATTATTGATTGTACATTCTAGTCTCATTAGCATTTCTCTGTCATTTCTTCGACATCAATAAAATTACCTTTCTCTACTTACTGCAAATTAAAAATGCTAAACAATTGTAGTTTGATATGAATGCTCTGAAGTAAGGTATCCATGTGGTGGAACCTTATATGCTTTTCTCTTAAATAATATAAATGACCACCAATGAATTCCTTCTCCATAACTTAGTTCTCCTACAATCACAGTCCTTCCTTTGAGAGAGTATATGTTTTCTTATTAAGTTCTTTGAACACATGAGAGGTTCTGATCATCTAGAACTTCTTAGGGAGATATTTCGTCTGAGTAGCTAAGGGAGATAAGGAAGTATCCTAAATCTGACCTTGTGCATTCATCCAATTAACATCCAATGTTGAGTGCCCAAAGACCTATAGATGACCAATATCCTTGTCAAAGGAAGGAAAATAGAGTCTTCAGCTTTTCCAAGTCATTTTTATCTTTGTCCATGTTTTCCTTAGTTTGGAAATAGTGAGTGTCACAAAAATAAATCACAAACGCATGACTACAAATATGATGAGAGTCTTGGCAAGCAATTCTACATGTAGTAAATTTTTTGTTTCTGTTTCACCTGTATTTCTTTTATGTTATCATACTGTAGTGTCATAAAAGGACAATAGATACATTTGTTGATGATAATTATCACAATTGTAAAATATTCAACAATAAAAGTTTAAAACCATTTTTATGTGAACTGTGTTCATTTAGTCTCATTTGTTTTATTTGTTTCCATCATATAGAGTCATCTTGGTCTTAATGCTACAATTTACCTCTTTCAGAATCTTGACAAAGATGGCTTATTTAAACTTTGATGCTCACATATATCTAAAGTTAATATCCAATCAACTTGCGAGTTGTAGGATGGTATAATGAACTAGTTCTCTCTCAAGGAGGCCACATAGCTATGTTAATGACAAGGTTATCACACTTCAGTCAACGAGCAAGTTCACTATGCCACAAGGTTCAGATATGAGCCTTCCAAATAATAATAACCAAGTCTACATAGTTACTACAACTTTCACCAACAGGAATATACTATAATTTTACTACAACAATGATCTTCAAGGAGGCCAAGAGATTGTGTAAAATGACCATTGAGTGCCAAGTGTTGACTAATCGAACCTTCCTGTGCTTAGATTATTGATAACCTTGTTTTAGGGATACCTCCAACATAACCATAATACGTCTCCTGGAATCAATATGATCCTTCTTGAACTTTTCTCTTACACAATCCCTCGGCCTTATTCCTACAGCAAGTTAGATTATTCGATCCTTCAAGAAAGGCATCATAGTGACTTGACTCTATCACAAAAAATTTCTATCTTCAAAGTGAAATATCATTCCAAAACCAGAGGCACTGATAGAGAGAATAGGTTTCGAACAGTTGATACTAATCAATGATCATGGTGATCATGATTAGAATCTGATGGAGGAATTTTAGATTCCAGGACCCCTTTGAAATATTTTTTGGTCTAGGATTTGGTACTCTTGCTCGATATGCATGACTATAACTTCTTAGGAAATAATCTCAGCTTCAAAAGTAATGATAGAATGAATGCAAGCTTATACTTGTTATGTAAAGTATTTGATATATCTTAGATAGATATATCCTACACTTGACCAGTCCTCTATAGATGAGAATAGTATTTCAAGTAGGGATTTGTAGAGGATTGACCTTACCTCCTCGGGTCATAGAGAATATCTTTCCATAAGCTTACAATGATGATAAAGTCTTAAGCTTGATGAGTAGGACTGTTATAAAGTACAAGAACATACCTTGTTGTCTTCCAACTTTTTCCCATGATAGTTGAATATCTTTAGGATTACTGCCCATGTTTACTGATTAGGGCTTGAATAAGGCCTTGAGAAATAACCCAGATTTGAACTCTGACTTGATTTACCACAGAGAGATGGAGGTATCAATGAAATTCTTTAGTGATTGCAATCTCTTTAAGCTTGGGCTTATCCTCACCTGAGCTCTGATACCATGTTAATTTTCAGCTAACATGTTCTTTGTTTAGGTTAGATACGTCATTCAAACAAATGCCCATTAGTCTAATTACGAATCACATTAGAAATTATATAACAGTAACTGAAGAAATAATGATGTAGGAGCATTCAACCCAAGGAAAATAATTGTATTCTAGTAGACATAGAGGGTAATGTATTTTAAGTAAGTTGGATTCCTAAGTGATGAATTAATGTAGCATTTAGGCTTTTGAGTGAGTAGGATAAGAATTAATTAGATAATGTGAGGATGTTGTAAATGCTCTTGAATAAAGGAGAACATGAGTGATTAATAATGAAAAAAGAGTTTGAAGTTAATTATAACTCTAAAGGTAGTTTCATGATTCGAGGAACTAGAGAGAGTTCTTAGGAATTAATTGAAGTTAGAAGTGGACATAGAGGACATTTAGGATTCAGTTCAGTAGATCTAGGATTTGAACAAGAATTAGTTCAATAGAACCTTTCTGGTATAAATGTAAGCCTGCGAGTAGAGTAAGAAAAGAGGCCACTGATACTGAAGATCAGGCCTAAGAGACAGACAGTCTCGAATGTAATCAGTTCTTTATATTTATATATACAGAGCTTATTTCCAGAACTGTATAGATGTGTGGAACAAATATTGAATGATTGAATCACATGTACGTGGTGAATTCGTAGGTTTTGTAACAGAGGTTGCAGGCAGAATTCTATAGAACACACAAAGGAGAGAATGATTCAAAGGAATCATCATGGGTTTTTGAATGCAATTGGAAGATTAGAGTGAAGCTCTAAGAAGGAGCGAAGTGAGAATTCACAAAAGAGTAAAGCTTAGAGGAAGTTGAGCAGCGGAAGCGAAAGAATGAAACCCTGAACAAATAACCCAAAACCATACAGAAAATGTTGAAGAGATAGCATAAAACATAAGAAAGGGACAATCATAGAAGTGAATATGGGATGCACAACAACCATTGGATCTCAAAGATCAATGGTCATCGCATGAAAGAGCGTGCGGAAGATAACGCAAAGAAGCAGTTTTTATATAGGAAAGTGGATTTCAGGCAGAAGGAGGACCGTAAGTGCTATTCTTTCATTTGGCTCCGATTCCATTCATAGCATGACACACAACAGAGTGGTGGAGGGGAAACTTCTTTATCAGGTGGTTAAACCCGATGCTTGTTATCTACCGGAAATTGGGGTGAACCATTAGATCTATTAAGGATGGATTAATGATGGAGGCTATAACGCAAGTTGTTTGATCGCTAATCGGAGTTTGGATGGAGCATCGCTTCAAAAATAGTTCAAAGGCACATACCCAAAATTTTATAGAGGCAGACTCAACTCCATTTGAGTTCTAGCCTTAAGCTTTGGTGCAGAGTTCCGTGTGCTTTCTGTGTAATGTGGAAATTAGAGAAGTAATGTAATGAGAGATAAGAAGCGCACCCAAGAAGGTTTATAAGCGCAACTGTATAATGTTTGAAGTCCAACCTATGTGGTTTGGTTTGGTTAGTTCTTTGTATTCCAATATAATTGAAATCCTGCATTAAAGGTAAGTTAGGTGTTAAAATATATGTAGCCAAGGTTTAAAGAGGGAAAGGTTATATATATGTGGTTAAGGGTAACAAAGGTTTAGAAGGGTGAATAAGTCTTGATATTAACATTAATGAAGATTATGAGGGGTTTAAAGTCCCGATCGGAAGAACTTAATGAAAGGATTTAATAAATTATTATCTAAAGGCTTCAGGGTTGATTGAGGTCCTGACAAGTGGATATTGCATAAGGGTTAGACTATGTTGGTTATTCTATAAATTATTATCATTGATGGTTGAAGATTTTGACTCCTTAGAGAGTTAAAATTCCTGCGACAAATGTACTTATGCATTTTACATGCATACTGTGGGTGCAAGCGAGGGTAACTATGACATCATTTGGTATCAGAGCAGAATTGTAATTGAAACAATTTGTGTTAAAACAGAACAGAGAAATTATATGTGAAAGAATTGAGAACAAAGTTATGTGTCAAAGATATTTATGTAGGAAAGGAAGGATCAGATTCTAATTTGACAGAAAGTAGGCACATAAAGGTGATGTGTAGTAGAACTTGTAAATGCAAGAAACAGAGGACAATCCATTCAAGGTATAGGTGGAATGGTGAAACAAGATCATGCTAAGATCTTGAAGGTGAGGTAATATGTTCTATTTTGATTTGAGAATGTGTGTGTATACATTGATATGCAGGTGGCAGCATAAGAAGGTGTGAAGGTTGCAACAATCTAGAGTAACGAGTGCCTGAATTGGTTCCAGAGGAAGGAAATAGAGAAATGCTAAGAGACTGAGCTCAAAAGAGGAGAGAAGCTTAGTGATGCATATGTAGCAAGTAGGAGACTTGTTACTATAAAGGGATTGTTGCAGATCACAAAGGCAATTCCACAGAGGATGTGGGTAGCATTGCTAACAGATGAAGGAAGCTGGTAAGACATTCTAAGTGAAAGAAGAGGTGGTCAGAACCAAGTATTTCATTGTGATTGAAATACAAGATGACAATTGTGTTCTTGAGAAGTGTAGATGAGTTGAAGCTTAGAAGGAGTAGACATAAGTGCTCAAAGAAGGTTCTATAGATAGATAACCAAGGGCTTGCCAATATGCCAAGAACAGAGGAAAGCTTGGTGAGGTAAGTTGCAACAAGGAGGACTTGTTGTTGCAGAGGCTTTAATGCAGCTCATAGTGAGTGAGTGAGGAGTTCATGAAGAGAGAGAAGAAGAAGATGGCCACTGATAGTCGTAGTAGAGGTTCTGAGGAAGACCATAGCAGAAGAAAGATTTAGAAAGAGGATGTCAAAACAAATGGCAAGAGGATGAGACAAGAGGAGATTGACCAAGAGATTGCAGAGTTAAAAGAACAACTTGATGCATTAAGGAGAATACTTGAGGAAATCCAGAGACTAGGTTGTGTCTTGAAGAAGAATCCAGTGAAGTGTCATAAATTGCAAATAAGAATACAACAGACACAAGTAAGGTGGCTGATGGAAGAACTCAATGATGTTGAGTTGGAAATGAAAATGGAAGTGTCCATCTGCGAAGCAAAACAGAGTGAAGTTCTGAGAGAAGATGAAGACTTGAAGACTAAAACTTCAAGTGAGGCCAAAGCACCACATGGTTTTAAATCTGACAATTTGTGCATGTTTGCAGGTGAAACATGTAAAGAAGGGAAATTTGCTGATATTGTCATAAAGAAGGAAGAAGACAAGAAGAATCTAGATTTTGTTTAGGAATAAGCTGAGATAGATAGGTATCATATATAGTTGGGGAAATATATGAAGCAACCAAGTGAAGGGCTTGAGGAGATGGAAGAGGAGACCATCGAAGAATTTCTAAATCATATGAAGAATTTATAACAACAAGGAGATATGATGGTTGAAATATCAAGTGGGACCATAGGGTCTTATGCTTTTAAGACTGATAGTTTGTCTATGGATGCAGAACAAATGAAGGAGAATATTAATGAAGATTGCGAGACAAGGATAGCTCTTGGAGAAGGTAAACAACAAGAGATTAAAGGCATAGTAAAGGATCATCAGTTCACTATGACGATAGGCACAGTGGAAATAGCCGTGGAAACTATTGGGACGGTCAGTAAGAAATAAGGACATCTACTGAAAGATGTTAAGAAGGAAGAACCCTAGGCAACAGATTTAACCTTGGGAGAAGGAACACTAACAAATGAGTGTTTTACAGAGGATGAGCAATCTTTTAAAATTGTCAGAAGTATGGAAGAGTATCTTTCAGAAGATAAAAACTCAGAAGTAAAAGAGGATGGAGAATGTCTCTTAAATTAGAGAAGAAGTGATTTATTGGAGCAGAAAGAACTTAATTATGCATTGATATTTGAAACTGTGACAACACAGGAAGAATTTCATGTGAAAGAAGGAGATGAAATTTAGTCTGAAGGGTTGATATATGAAGCAACAATTGACACTATTGGAACTTGTGATTTTCAAACTAATAATTTGTCTATAAATGCAGGAATTATAAGTGATGATGAAGTACTTGTGAAGTGTCACATACAAATCACATTGGTGGAATATTTTCTGGAATATTCAGAGTATGACAGTGTGATTGCAGAAGAAGGAGTTCACTGCAGTGGACAAGAGTAGGAAGACATCATTAGAGTAGATGATGTGGAGGAGAGACTAGTTGACAGTCTCATGAGTTCTTTCAAGAATTCAAAACAACATACCGATGTGTTGACAAAGGAGAAAGAAATAGAGCAGCAAACTGAATTGTTGCCAAAGGAAGATAAGGCACAGATGCCTTATGTTTTTAATTTTAACAAGTGTTTTGTGAGTGTAGGTTTTGTTGCAAATGCTGGAGGAAATTTGGCACAGATGAGCAGCCAAATAAAAATGGAAGAATTCAACCCATGGAACAGAGATGTTCAATTGCTAGAGATAATGTTGGAAAGTCTTGATTCAGTGTAGACATAAATAATCATGAAAGATAGTAAGGATGAAAGGGAGGCAACAATAATAACATAACAAGTAAGAATGAGAGGAAGAGTAAGAGTAAGTGATAGCATTTGACAACTCCAAGAAGAAGAACAACATATTGAGGAGTTAGTGGACAACAACAACAACGTGAAACAAAGAGGAAGAGGTAGAAGTAAGTGGAAAAGTATAGACCAGTCTAGGGATGTGCTGGAGATGGAGATTGAAGAATTATGGTAGATAATGATGAAACATGCCATATGGAGGAAAATGATAGTAGCAGGAAGGATGATCAACCATAAATTGAACCTAATTGACAAGGAAAGGAATATGAAATAGAAGGCAGTAGAAATACAACAACAACAAAGGTGCAAGACATTTGGGCAGCTACAAACTAAAGTTTGGGACCCTAGAGGTTTTTTTATCAACACATGAAAACACATGATCAGGAGATCATGAATACTTTCTACTTTGAGAGTCTGATGCAGGAGCATTCAACCAAAGGAAAATAATTGTATTCTAGTAGACATTGGGGGTCATGTATTTTAAGGAAGTTAGATTCCTAAGTGATGAATTAATGTAAAATTTAGGCTTTTGAGTGAGTAGGATAAGAATTAATTAGATAATGTGAGGATGTTGTAAATGCTCTCGAATAAAGGAAAACATGAGTGATTAATAATGAAAAAAGAGTTTGAAGTCAATTATAACTCTAAAGGTAGTTTCATGATTCGAGGAACTAGAGAGAGTTCTTAGGAATTAATTGAAGTTAGAAGTGGGCATAGACAACATTTAGGAGTTAGTTAAGTAGATCTAGGATTTGAACTAGAATTAGTTCAATAAAACCTTTCTGGTATAAATGTTAGCCTACAGGCAGAGTAAGAAAACAGGCCACTGATATTGAAGATCAGGCCTGAGAGATAGAGAGTCTCGAATGTAATCAGTTGTTTATATTTATATATACAGAGCTTATTTCCAGAACTGTATAGATGTGTGGAATGAATATTGAGTTATTTAATTCCATGTAAGTGGTGAATTCGTAGGTTCTGTAACAGAGGTTGCAGGCATAATTCTGTAGAACAAGCAGAGGAGAGAATGATTCATAGGAATCATCATGGGTCTTTGAATCCAATTGGAAGATCAGAGTGAAGCTCTGAGAACTAGCGAAGTGAGAATTAGCAAAAGAGTAAAGCTTAGAGGAAGTTGAGCTATGGAAATGAATGAATGAAACTCTGAAGAAATAACACAAGATCATAGAGAAAACGCTAAAGAGATAGCGTAAAACATAAAAAAGGGATGATTTGAGAAGGAAATATGGGATGCACAACAACCATTGGATCTCAAAGATCAATGGTCATCACATGAAAGAGCATGTCGGGTCCCTATAATACTAGTGATTACCGCATTAATATTGTAGTTGCATCCCTTATTAATATTTTTGTGCCCCTATTATCCCCATATTGTTATTACTGTGCCCCATAAATCCCTCTATGGGTAATTTTTGTGGCTTTATATTATTATTGTAGGTCGACTAGGTTTATTGTGACTCCCCTAGACTCCTATAATTAGAAAGAAGGTTTTTTCATCTGAATCATCCAGAATTGTTCATTTAGTAATGTAAGGAGGTTTCCCCCTCGAAGAGGCTAAATTCTAAGGCGTTGATCTATCTTTTCTATCTTTTCTTGAGCTGGTTTCATAACATTTGGTATCAGAGCTTTGGATTCTAGGGTTTTGCTACTCCAAACAGGTCATCGTGGAATTTTTGCTATAGCTGATTTTCTGTGACATTTCAGAAGCTAAAAAAAACCCATTTGAGAAGAACTCGTGCTAAATCTCGGGTCCGAATTTCAGAGCTTTTCGCACTATATTTGTGGAGATATAATCTGAGGAAGTTGGTATTTTTGTAGACTCCTGAATTACATTCCAAATAGGTGACCTGGGAAAAATAGTCATAACTTTCTCTCTAAGCATCGGATTGAAATTTTGTAAGAAGGTATGGAAAGAGGATGGACTGTAGTTTCTTGCATATATTTTTTAGAGACAGAGGTTGAAACAATGACTCGTGGCACATCATATAAGTTCACTCTACTGAACTAGTCTATAATCAAGTCACTGTGGGAGAGTTTGCATAACTCTTCCTTGGAGAATCCAATTTGGATCAGACTGGTGGAATTGGAAAGAGGACATAGAGGGCTACTGTGGGATGTGATTCCATAACTAGATGATCTGAACGTATAGAGATACATTAGAGGCAATATCGAGCTCCTACAAAGTGAAAAAAGGTGTGTAGATTCTTTTAAATTTTTGCTTAAGATTGGTTTGAATTTTTTTTTTTGAAGGAATTCAAAGGGCATAGTAGAGAATTATTATTAGTAACTGAAGCCCCGAGGAAAGAAAATGCAAAAAAATAGTAAGCAGCCTAAAAGCTCTAGAATGACTTATGAAAAAGAGGAAGAAATGCTACATGATATATCAAAATCACAGGAACAAGTGCAACAAATGTCACGCTCACAAAAGCTAACAGAAGCTAAGATAAATGGTCTGGAATCTAAGATAAAGGGCATGGAAGCTAAGATGGATTATTTTAAGATAGATTTGAAGATAGATTTGAAGAGAGACATGGCAGATTTGAAGACAGACATGGCAGATTTGAAGACAGATTTGACAAATTTTCTACAAGAAATACTTACTAATGGTGAAAAGGCTGTAAAGCAAACTCATGATGTGAACAAAAGAAATTTTAATCATGATTTAATAGACCCTAATGTGGGATCAAAGACCCACCATATTCCAAAAATCGATATGTGGAAGTTTGATGGCAAGGATCCCGCAACATGGATATTACAGATGGAGCAATTTTTCGATCTCAATAATGTGCAAAACACACAAAAGGTATGTATGGCAACTTTATATTTGGAACCAAATCAGTTTGTATGGTATCAATGGATTTGCTCTCGTAAACAATTTATCACTTGGGCAATTTTTAGAGAAGAATTGATGGCACATTATGAGGATACAAAAAGCAACACTTTTTTTAGCCAATTGATAAGTCTCAAACAAAAGGGTTCAATAATGGAGCACATTGAGGAGTTCAAAAAACTGAACATAAGGGTAAAAGATATTCTAGAGGAGTATAGTATTGATGTGTTCATAGGGTCTTTAAAGGATAATATCCAACATGATGTTCGCCTTTGGGAACCTGATTCATTAGAGAAGGCATTCAGGTTAGCAAAAAAATGGAAAGCAAAATTATGGAAACCAGGAAGCATACCACTCACATCTATAAAGATAGAAGTGTTGTTGCCGCTAGTCT